>CAKAOH010028873.1:0-85849 GCA_916701665.1 Sebastiscus tertius
GTGGTGAAGACGACTTGCTGAAGTTCAAACCGAGCATCAGAATGGGGAAGAAAGGGGGTTTAAGTGACTTTGAACGTGGCATGGTTGTTGGTGCCAGATGGGCTGGTCTGAGTATTTCAAAAATTGCTGATCTACTGGGATTTTCACGCACAACCATCTCTAGGGTTTACAGAGAATGGTCCGAAAAAGAGAACATATCCAGTGAGCGGCAGTTGTGTGGACGAAAATGCCTTGTTGATGTCAGAGGTCAGAGGAGAATGGGCAGAGTGGTTCGAGATGATAGAAAGGCAACAGTAACTCAAATAACTCGTTACAACCAAGGTATGCAGAATACCATTTCTGAACGCACAACACATCCAACCTTGAAGCAGATGGGCTAAAGCAGCAGAAGACCACCCGGTACTAACACCGGCCACTTTATTAGGTACACCTTGTACCTAATAAAGTGGCCTCTGCGAATTGTAAAAACAACATTTTGCCATTTTACGAGGGGTTTTGTGCTTATTTTCGTTTTGGCCTGGGGCAGCTGTCGGACAGCCAACTGGCCTGGCTGTTCTCATACACAGTTCATAGCTATACCTACGGAAAGCAATGCACTGTAATTTGTATATATTCCACAAAATAATGATGTATTTAATCCACATAATAGAAACAAACAAACATGCGTGGAGAGGTTGGGGTGGATAAAAAAAAAAAAACAACAGACTTTCACCCAGGAGACCGGAGTTTGTACCCGTGTGAAACCAGCAGTCAACGTTGATTTATTTGTCACGTAACTTCCGTACTTAATTAACGCCACTTCAACAGTTATTTCAATCCAAACCACAATCTTTTCCTAAACCTAACTACGTAGACTTGTTGCCTAAACCTAACCAAGTTGTTTCCTGTGAAGACGGAAGTTTGTTTTGAAAAGACCGTATGCATGAAACGAGCGGATATTGACACGTGTTGCTGGACATTCGTAGGAGAACGCACAAAAAATGTAGAATAACTTGTCATAAGATATCATACTACTGTACTAACCATTGCACAAGGATACGTTGAACTGGCACATAACCTCCCTTGTCATTTTTACACTTTGTCTTTTATGTGGCTTAAACAAACGAGACAGAACTTGTTACTAAGTAGACTTTATAGGTGCTCGTAGGGGAATTTTATTACCTTGAGATAAAACCGGGCTAGCTGTTTCCAAAATGTCAAATTATTCCTTTAATTCTAACTCAATGAAGCTGCAATAACTGATTTTTTTGCCATTTGGGGGCAGCAGAAACAATCTTTGAACACAACATTGACATATTATCGCCTTTTAGGTTGACACTTGTTAGACAAACAGTTGTCTGTTTGCGTCCAAGAGACATGAAACACAAATCAAACAGGGTAGGATGCATAAACTGTTAACAATAACAGATATAAAATGTGGTTTTCAAAGTTGCCCTGCTCCCTCTCTGTTAATGCACGCTCCCCTTTTTAATGCCGACAACGTTGTTGCAATTATTTCAACTTTCTCCCCTTGCCTACTGATGCTCAGCACTCCTCTCTGCAGTTCAGTTGCTCGCCATCTCCCAAGATAATTTGATGGGGAATTTATTTCATTTACACATCATACCACACTGGCTGTAATTAATTGCTCTGCTGTTCGGTGTACAATAGTTCACTGACTCCTTTGTGCGACTACAGGCTTGTTACTGTTCCGTGATATGCGGTGCCATGCTGAAACTGGTAACAGATGCTGCTGTCACCGAAAAAGTCCACCTAGGTGACTCCAAAACAAATAATCCCTGGAATTAATAAACAGCAAGCCTATATTAACACATTCAATTCTGTTTGAAGGGGAGCCTCTTCAATGAGATATCCTAAATTCCTCTGATTTTATTAAGGCTGTTAGTGGATATTATAGTAGTTTTAAGTTTTTACTATTTGGCAGCTCTTGGAATATTGGCCCACATATATCGAGCAATAAAATATCTGATCTGAAAATGGGCATATGCTTGTTGCTCAAACTCTGTTTTATCTTTTCCATCTGTTACAACCACATATCTGGAACAAACTCCCAGAAAACTACTCTCCTCCAACTGTCAGTTCTTTTAAATCAAGACTTTTCTGTTTGCCACAGAATTTTATTAAAGGGGACATATGAAACACTCACTTTTCAAGTGCTCCTACACATACATTTTGGTATCTGGAGTGCCTACCAACCCGCAAACTGTGAAATAAGACAACCCGGTTAGTTTTTTTTGTGGGCTGCATGGATGAGAAAACATGTGATTCAACAAGTGAAAAGGTGCTCCGGGTTTTTCTTAAAGAGACAGGTGCTAAAATAGGTTCAGACAGAGGGAGAATACAGGTGTATTCAGACAGACAGTGTAAGAAAAATAATGTGTTTTTTGAACATTAAAGCAGGTAAACATGTTCTTGTACAAACCCAAAATACAATTCATATCTATAATAATTCATAATATTCATATCTCATCCTGTATGCACTATAGCTGCAATGTAATTTTTATTTTATCGTTTCATTCATCTTATTTTATTTCACTCTTTTTAAAAGCCTATTTATGTGGGGGGGTTTTATATTGCCTCAACTTTCTTTTATATATTTTCTGATCTATAACAATTATCATATTTGTGTTTTTTTTGTCATTTTAAGGTTTTAGGTTTGGTTGAGAAATTTTATATCGAACACATTTTGAGTATTTTGCATTTTACAAATGCATAAAAAGGCTATGTATAAATCTTAATAATGCAAGGTCTTTATTCAGCCACAGTGCATAACTGGATTATTGGACACCTAGGGCTTTGTGTAGGTCATTTCTGTTGCTGAAGCTGTGTTGTTTTGTTGTAGGCTATGAAAATATCTCTGCATTGATTCTTAAGTAAGTTAAGTCTTAAGGAAATCATTCCAAAGAACATCTATTTGCAGAAATGGAATATAATATTAATACATATGCTTTCTTTAGTGTATAATCACCTGAAAATACGAATCGTTTTGTTTTCGTTAGCTTAGAATGAGCCATTTATATCTACATAGGAAGCGGGTCCTCTTCACGGAGCCAGCTGCCATGTTTCTACAGTAGCCCAGAACGGAAAAACCAAACACCGGCTCTAGAGAGCCATTCACGTTGGCCACCATAGCTCTCCTACATGCACACAGGAGAAGTTTAAGTTGGTTGCAATCTGCTACCTCACCCACTAGCTGTCGCCAAATCCTACACACTGCACCTTTAAAAAAAGGAATTGTCAAAATCAAAGCAGATGCTTTTAGTCTCTATGCTGGATTTTCCATAAGTTATTTTGTCAAACTTTAACATATGACACCTGAGTAAGACTTTGTGACGAGTAAACTGCATGCGGTGGAATGTACCATCATACGTTCTGTATGTTAACACATAGCAGGCGTGTGAGGAGTTTTTCTAAGGGTCGGAAGCTGTTTGCTACAGGCTGAGGATAAACCCTGTCGGGTCTTCACCTTGACTGCAGTGTTTGGGAGGTGGTAACACATCACAATTTGCAGCTATAATGAATCTAATTCCATTGCCCTTCATACTCCACAGCTCCCTTTAGTCGAGTCTCTTCCTCTGAATACTTTGCCAGTTAATAGACAGAGCAACACACTTCTTCCTGCTGATAAACATGCCCTACAACCAAGTCTTTTTCCTTCATGGAACCGGCTGAAGGATGCCCAATAGCAAGCCCTGAGCCTTCCTGTCAACGTCTTACACTCTGTGTTGGGATTTATACAAGTGAAAATCAATAAATTATCCATTGCTCATTATTTTTCTTAGGAGGAAAGAGATACTAACCTATAGGAATGGTACATTTTTAAGCTAGTTATTATAATTGTGTGTTATATACATTTATCTCTTGATACTGCTTGGGTTTATTGACACTTTCAACCTTAGAGGAATACTATTTGACTGTGAAAACACATTTTAAACGATTATATTTTTATAGGTGCATATATACACCGTGTCACAGCAGCATCCATCATTGCCTCTGGACATTGTAACACCTTGTGTAGCCTTCTTATAGGTAGCTTCACAATCCCATTCCATATAGAAAACACAGAGTAAGAGATCACAACCTCTGATTTCTCTATTTTTTTTGTATTTGAATGAAAAAGTAGAGAAATTGCATATGGATTATATATTGTATTCAATACAACATATTGTTTAGAGTTGTCACTACACTGCTTCTGTTCAAGATAGTGAAACGGCAACATGATACTGCATACAGTTGATGACAGAATATGCACCATATGGACCGAGAAATATAACTAAATAAATAAAAAACAAAACTGGCAAGATAAGCGCTGTGATTCAGAGGTGATGAAATAGCAAACAAACAATACAATGAGCCCGACAAACAGCCTTTGAAACAGTAGCGACGACAGCTGAAGATAGCTCAGTGGAAAGACATGAAAAGATGAAATCACAGTTATTTAGTATCACGTATCAAAAGAATTCAGTATACAAAAGAAAAATTAAGCTGAGCTGATTGGAAAAGGCAACCGTTACTCTCTAAAAAAAAAAAAACACTGATTTGATAGTGATGGAAATGAAATTCATCTCATGGCTCTCCTCCTCTTGTAATGCACTTCATAACTCATCACTGTATTGTGCGGGTTTTTTGTCTGAACTTAGACATCACGAGAACAAAAAGTTTGCGGCGCCCTTGGGCAGACACGTAAAGTGACTTTGTCACCGCCGGTGCTGAGCTGCACATTTATTGTTCATTGAAGCAAATCTGACAAAAGGAGTGGAGGTCAAGAGAAAGACAAGCCGATGTGGGAATGGAGCATTATATAAGGTCGGTTAAAAACTTAATATGACTGAAGTGACACAAATTATTAAGAGGGCCGTCTCATCTGTGCGTTCCGATGTAGGCAAAGTTCACAACAGGGTTTTGGTCCCCTGCCATTATGGACTGTCATCGAAGCAAGGATGACGAGAGGGGACGTCTCTAATTAGCCCTTGTCAGCACAAATGACATTCTAATCACGTGTTTCTGGTAATTACTTCACTTTTATGATCTCCCCACTCATCTTAGGTTGACACGATAGCAGTAAAGCGAGCCTCTTTAAATGTATCCGGAGCTTCCTGGCTAAAGTGGTAGAAGGAGTGGATGTAAAAACGGAGGGAATAACTGCCTCGATCCTCCACTTTCAAGCCCTGAGGCGCCCTAATGTGAAAATTCTCACTTTATCATCTCCGGTGCATAAAATTGAGAGGTGTGTGGTGTATTTACGTGGACTAACAGAGTCTTGACACTGGCAAGTCTGTACTTATCTGTTTGCACACCTTTTAGGTGGCTTTGGTTGATAGCCCTGCCTTCCTGAACTTCTACCAACTGAGCTGGTTATATGTGAAATTAAAAAGGGAAATTATTAAACAGCCGGCTGAAGCTAAACACGCTTCCTGGACACAGGGGCCAGGAGAGTGATTCATTTTCATCCCCGTCTTAGCCTGCGAAATTGATTCAGGCATTAACGTGTGCTCACAGAGAGTATCTATATATTTAGCAGGTTTTAAAGAGAGAGGGGCGGGGAGACTGGCTGAACAAAATGGAAATGTACACATTATGAATGTCAAAATTTTGAAAATTTTGAGGGAATGAATTCTTTTCCCAACTAATTATTAATAACGTTGTCCTCACAGGAAGCCAAATAGCATCCCTCACTTATGAGACACCAGCCTGGTCGCACTAAATGGAGTATGAATGACACGGTAATTCACAAGTCATTTTGCGTGCAATAAGAATGCCGTTCTTGCTTTTGGCGTGTCGTTTGTACGCCATGTAGTCTGTACTGACTGCAATGTAAACGAATCCAAATAAATTTGCTAAGCTCAGAGCTAGTGACGTAAAATGAAAAGTGAGAAAGACTGCTCAGGACATTCAACCAGGAGACCGGTATTCGTGACCCAAAGTGTTGAGGTATTTTGACGTTACATTTGTGACGTGTTTTTTGGTGACACGTTTTCCGTACTTTGTACACATTTTACTTAGTTTACGTACTTATTTTAAGCCCAACCATGATGTTTTTCCTAAACCTAACTAAGTGGTTTTGTTGCCTAAACCTAATTGCACCCGATATCGTAATTTTGTTGCGTGGCATACAAATGACACACGAAAAGAGGCGTACAAATTTGAGATGTTCCAATTTTTCCTTCCCGTTAACGATTTCCATACCTGAATTTGCGGTAAGAAGAAGTTATTATTATTATTATTGTTTACTACTGACCATGTAGGCTGTGCTCTTTCCCATAATGCATCTTCAAATGTTTTATAGGATTGCTGGTGTTGAAATTGGCAACACTAGTGCCACCCCTTGAAACTGAAGCCTTACCAACTGTACATATCACCATTTTACTGGTTGGATTTTCCACTGTGAAATATTGCCAAATAGGTTGACATTTTCCTCGCTCTGACTACTATTACTGTTACACTCTCCACTAGCACCGCACTGTTGTTGTTTGCCATCGTCACATGGCAAACTACCTGCAATCAGTTTTTCTTTGCTGCTCTTAAACAGTAGTTGCCAGTGGCAGCCATGATACAATCCAGGGCAACAGCGCAGTGAAGGCTACTGTTTTGGAGCGGCGAAGAAGAACTGATTTCCGTTTCAACTAAGTGATTTTTTTCTGGGTTTATAAATTATGGTATCAGATCGGTGAATAAACTGGTGGACTCGCCAATACCCGATACCAAATTTTGGGCAGTATCGGACGCATTTCCGATACTGGCATCGGTATCAAAACAACTATATTACAACTGACACGCGAAAAGGTTGAAATGCGTTCTCGTGACACGCAGAATGTCCTTGTAATGTCGTTGCTATTTATACGCCTTCCCATGAGATTGGTTTGGAGAGACACTTTATGTGGCTGCTCTGGAGGTTACATCAAGAGGGATAACAACAGAGCGTGTTAAAAAGCCCTTGAATTTTTCAGGTTGCTTCTGCGCAGACCTGCCGTACCCTCTGCTGGAACACAACTCCCCAACAGTTCCCAAAACCGCTCCCTGCGGGGAATCATTAGGCGGGACACATGTGACATCGCTTGAATCGGTGACCTTGCAAGCCTTACGGGACCACTGGATCGGTAGACACATCATTGAATAATACACAGCTCTTTTGCTGTGTGAAGCACAAGGGACGGCGAAGGGGGTGGGGGTGGTGGTGGGGGAGCGGCAGAGCATTATGCTAAAATATGTACCATTTCCACTGTGGTCCGCTGGGCCTCGGCGACTGTTGTTTGTGCCGCGGTGGCTGTCTCGGCTTCTTGGTTCGCTCCATCTCCGACTCAAGCCTCATTATGTGTGACAGCGCTCGGAGGAAGCAGGTAGAGGCTGGAATGAAAGGAAGGGAGGGAGATGGGCCTTCTCCTCCTCCTCCTGATATCATGGAGGAATCAATTGATGCTGTTTTGTGCACTTTTTCTGCTGACCCAGCAAGAACGGGGGGGAAATATTCGGCCAGTTGCCTATGGCATGGCAGCTAGAGTTTGAGTTTAGCTCACTCTGTCACTATTATACCCCCCCCCATCCCCATGCTTCTTGCCACCGCAAGCACACTCACACAGGAAAATTTGTGCATACACACACACACACACACCATCCCCTTCGTCTAAAATGCATTTGTCGCCTGTGGTGTTATGGCATTGGACTGTCTGCTAGATATTAGGGTTGTGGGGGTAAATCTAGATGATGGATGATTTCTGTTGTGCTGTCAAAACCGGCGCTTGATAAAAGAACAACACAGGACAGACGCACAAGACAAACGGATGGTGGAGGGAAAGCAAAACTCACATCAATATCTGCCCTTACAGGAATTCATACCACTGAAGCAATTTGAATCGGTGCCTATATGTGGCATCATGAGGGCCTGCCACTTATAAGTTTGTTTACAGTGTCAGATGCTTTAAAACCAGCCAATACATTAAGCACGTTGCTCGCAGCTGCACTTGCAAGGTAAACATTATTAGGAGTCCTCAATCAAATGTTTTTCTGCTGCACGTTGTGTCAACTCACCAGGCGTCTTCAGCCGACTGTGGGCAGAACAAACGCGCCGCTGTCTTGTCTTTAAGAGGAATAAATATTGATATGCTCCAGTGGCCTGGTATGTTAATTAAATACATGCTTATTGAAATTCAATGACAGCTGGAATTTCACAGCGAGCAGGGGATCGTGCCTCTCCCCCAAGAGTGTAAAACATAATTGGTTGACAGCAAAAAGTAACACACAATTAGTTAGGGAGGTTTAATTAATATTATTCAGGCGAGGTCCTCGGTTTGGATGCGTCCTACCGCGCGCTGCCTCGCCGTCGTACGGATGCAGCAGATGTGGCGCTGAGAGCTTTAGGCAATTGGTTGACGCGTACAACAGGGGTCCGTGGTTGGAGCTGTAACCCCTCGGTGGAAACAGATGAGAGAGGAAAAAAACAACGAAAAAAAAAAAATAATGATGCCATTTTCTGAAATATCTATGTTTAAAGAGTTGTCTTTAATCAATTGTGGCGCTCTTTAGTTCTGCAGAAATTGCTCAGCAATTATGTGTGTGTAAAATAGTTTGATATAAAAATCTTACTGTACCATCAAAAATACCCCATTTGACTGTTATCAGCTCATCAAATGTGTCTCATCAAATCTACTACATTGTAAAAGAGAAAGTGAAACTTAAAAGCAACACATTCTACCACTTTGAAGAACTGAATGAAACGTTACGTTTTGAACACAAACAAAACAGCTTTGTAAGGTTTAAGCAACAAAACCACTTAGTTATTTTTAGGGGAAAAGATTGTGTTCTGGCTTAAAATAACTACATTTGAAAAGTGAAAGTGAAACTTAAGGTTGTGAACACAAAGACGCACGTTGTTGGTTTCACATGGGTTGCGAACCTCAGTCTCCTGGCTGAAAGCCCTGTGTTTCACGCTGTCTATCGCTGCGTTCCACTTGAAAAGGGAAGTCAGAATTTCCAAGTTCCGAGAGCAGAAATTCAACTTGACCTTTGACCTGATGGTGGCACTAGAAGAAGAGTCAGGGGATCACCAATGTGATTACAATTCATCCTGATGGGAACATGAATGTCTGGACAAAATGTCATCGCAATCCGTCCAATAGTTGTTGAGATACAGTAAAAGCCAAACATGTCAACCTCATGGTGGCACTAGAGGGAAAGTTGGGATCACCAAAGCCATTAGGATTCCTCCTCTGGGGACCATGAATGTCCGTACAAAATGCAACACACACAGACACTTAGGTCTCACTTGAAAGCACCGGCTATACTGATGAGACTGATTAAAGTCTAACTGGACTGAATATTTTTGCACAGGTCTAAACAAAGCTTCAGTTCAAGAACAGTTTTTCTCAGTGCGGCTATACTCCCACAGCATATATCCCACAGTCAGTCAATCTAACATGAAGAACCCGAAACCCATACACTTAATTAATGCTCACCTTCCCCTATCACCGGGGATGTCGCCTATTTCGTCCCACGGTGGCGTTGACACCTGGAGTCCTTTGTGAGTCATGTATCACACTCACTTAAATGGCCTCGCATGGCTTATGGACAACAATCCGCTTTGTTTTGGGCTATTGTGCGAAACATTAAAAAGCAATTTGCTGGCAGACCTATTGAGCAGACCTGCAATCGCTCCCCCAACATCACTCCCCTGGTGGATTGTTATTGTCATTGAGTGTTTGGGGGGAGGGAGACCTCTGACAGTAGGCGGTTGTGAAGTTTCAGACTTTATTGAGCTGGGCTTCACAAAAGGCAAAAAAAGGAAGGGAGTTAAAGGGGAGGTTTGCTGTGATAATGTAGCACAAAAGGCCATTAGACTGAAAAGACCTGCCTGATAGTTATGAGTTAAGTGACGTTCCTGCTCTGCATTACCGAGGTCCTATTAGATGTTTGGCTTTACTTGGTCAAACCTGCCAAATCAAGACTACACACCTTAGCCCATTTCAGTATAACCAGGGTCAGGGAACTAGATCTGTACCCAGAAGCAAAGCCCAAATTGTCATGACTGTGGTCACAGTCGAGGTTTGGTGAAAAGTCACAACATTGGAGATTCAGCACCAAACTGCATCATATTCACATGCTAAGTCACCAGACAACAAAACCAAGTCAATTAACAACAGAAACAAGGCATTTCATACTCACTTTGACACATGGAGCAATTTACACTTGGATATATGCCGAATAAGTTTAAATTGCAGTCAGTACAGACTACATGGACGTGCCAATGACACGCCAAAAGCAAGAACGACGTTGTTATTGCACGCAAAATTACTTACAAATTACAGTGTCATTCATACGCCATTTAGTGCAACCTGGCTGAAACAGCATAATGCAAAAAACACAAAGTATGCCACAAAATCAGAATTGAGCAAAAATGCAATTACAAAATCATGAATACTGGTTATAACACAATTATGTGAGCTATTTCATCTTTAAAATAACCTAAATGACAATGTTTAAATACTGATTGGTTTCCAATTTTAAAATTTTCAAAAAAGGGCTAGGTATAATTGAATATCTGACGTTATATTTAGCAAATAATAATACAGTATATAACAACTCTGTACTGTAAAAGCTGCAGCATACAACACTACTGTGAGAATATATTGTAGCTGCTGTATAACTGCTGTAAATTCCTTCAGACTCTCAGGCTTGGTACTCCCATCCTGTCTTGTTCCCTAGGACACAATCTAACAGCATCCAATCCAAAGGGAATTCAGTACATCTTGCAAGGGTCGACATGGGATCCCCAATCCAGCACCAGCTCCTTCTTTTGCCTGCATCAACCGCCATCAACACACATTCATTGTTCATTTCCCCATACAGAAGAGATCAAACAAACCTGACCTGCACTCTGTCGTGCCTTCATATCACACCTACCGCAAGATATTAAATCAAACAAAATGCGAAATGGGACATTTCAGTTGCTGGACTGTAAACCAAACATCTCTATAAAGTAAGCCCTCAGCTACACAAGCCAGCTATCCAAGTAACAAATTACAGATTAGTGGAATGCTGGATGGCCGCGTGTTTGCATTTGTGTTTGAAGGAATGTGGGTAAAGGAGTGCTGAATGGGGGTTGTTTCGATTTAAGCTCTCTCTTCATTAGTCGAGCCTTGTTGCAGATGGATGCTCACCCTGGGCAGGCGCAACAATCATTCAATGACACTGTTCGTTCTTCTGTCCAGGCACTGACGAATGATCCGGAGTGTCTCCAACATGGATTAGTTGCGGCACATGAAACAATAGCAGCGAGACTAGAAAACACTCACTGTAAAATGTTTTGGAGTGGTCGCTAAACCTTTCCCCAAACAGCGATTGTCCAATATAGCTTTGCAACTGTAATGGTAGGCGTGTTTGTCAAGCTTTGAATTTCTACAAATGGTGAAACAGTGTCATTATCGTGCTGTATTAAGTAGGGCTGTGTATTGGCAAGAACCTGGCGATACGATTTGTATCATGATACAGGGGTAACTATTAAATATATTGGGATATATTGCGATACTGTAAGCGAGGTGATATATTGCGATTTTTTTCAAATCTAATTTTAGAAAAATTGTCTATATCTATATGTACAAAATCTGAGTAAAAAAAGGCACTACGTGAAATGGCTACTATGGGGGGCTAACATCATTACACATAAATACAATACAAGAGTCACAGCTTTCTAGTCATACCCAATTTACGCAATTCCAAGACTGTTTAGGGACCCCAGTATGCAGAAATATTCAAACACAACTTGTTTTTTTACCCCAAACTGCATGGAATTAGCATAATATTGGGCATGTCTGTAAAGGGGGAGATTCGTGGGTACCCACATTGAACCTATTTTCATTAAAATATATTGAGGTCAGAGGTCAAGAGACCCCTTTGAAAATGGCATGCCAAAATTTAGCATGATTTTGGAGCGTTATTTAGCCTCTTTCACGACAAGATGGTTGACACCAATGGAATCCTTAGGTTTTCTATTTTTGTATAGTTTCACCCTAGCTTAAAAAATTAACCCGCTACTGCCTCTGAAAGACACGGGTCAGCCCAGGGGCCGTCAGATTTTTAAGAGGTTAATTAAGGTCGATACAGCGTTTTGGAGAATTGATACAGAATCCCAAAACATAATATCGCGATACTCATGTGCATTGACATTTTCTTACACACCTAGTATTAAGAGGGATATATATACCTATGTCCTACCTATGTCCAACATCAAGAACCTCTTGCTTCAAAAATGACAAGCAATTTTGAATGGAGAATTTCCCCACCATTATCTTTGTAAACTTCACAGCTCAGATCCTGATGTGACTTGGCATGGCAGCCGTGTTAAAAAACAGATCTTTCCAAAATTCATTCCGATGTTACATATGAAGAGAACGGTGAAATCTGCCAGATATAAAAGACCTTGCTGTTATAATCATCATGTCAGAAGCATATTTTCTTCCTCTAATAAAATACAACCATGTGAGATCCGTGACCAATGATTTGATGTCTTCATATTATGATTAATTTTCTCATCTGGTCACAGCAGTGATTCTATTATTGATGTAGTCACCGTCAATTTGCCATGGATATAATAGTAATAGTGGTTCTTGGCAAATAATTACATTATTAACCACAGAAGGAACAATGAAAGATTAGTGTTTGCCAAGGCTGCCCGGCAGTATGCGAGGTACATTTACCCCGTCTGGTGTGTAATTTCGCTCGTCAAACTTCAGTGTTTTTATTTGTTTTTGCCCACTGGGCTGCATTATAGATTATTAACTACAATCTTATCTTATACTTCCTTTAATTTACTGAAAGAAGCAACCAGGGGGGTGATGTCGTTTTAGGGAATAAAAAGATGAAATAACTGTTGTTATCAAATCTATAGAGCCTTCATACCTCAAATGATTAAACAGCTTTATCAGATTTGTTATAAAAAAGAAGCAGTGCAATATAAGTTTGGCAACTGTTTCAAGTAGGAGGACAGAGGAGGTGTTGCCACAAGCA
Source organism: Sebastiscus tertius (assembly GCA_916701665.1). NCBI lineage: Eukaryota > Metazoa > Chordata > Actinopteri > Perciformes > Sebastidae > Sebastiscus > Sebastiscus tertius. Next base: position 12,997 of record CAKAOH010028873.1, read on the forward strand.
AGTCTAAAGACCCCGCAGCTCAGAGTACACCAATTACCACACATTTCCTCTAGCTTGGCACTTTACGCCTTGGACAGAGTCATCACAGAGCCGGGGCGGAAGAAATTAAGACAAACTCAGAGCCTTGCTTTTCCCAGCACAGATGATAATTTTCCAGGCAATTAAGGCGAGCTGCGCTTTAGAAGGTGGGGTCAGTGCATGCTCATGGGAAACTAGTGTGATAAAACCAGCGCAGTGCTGTTGTGGGCAATGTAAAATGCTGCTTGTCAGCTGTCCTACAAGCTTGGGTAATTGACCCAGCTTTGAGACAGATCACTGATATCAAAGAGTCATTAAGTTCTTTAAAATTAGATTCCCTAATGAAATGTTGACGAAATGCTGCATTTTTTTGGAACAGTGTCTGTACGTTCTACCGTTATCTAGCTCAAAGCCACTGACACTATTATGTACAATAGCTTGTCTGACCAAACCAAATGCTGAGTTTAACATGAACATGTTTAGCTATATGTGTTTAGAGCATGTGCTATGGCTGTGCAGTAGAATACTCACTTGTAAATACTTTAATTTATATCGGGGTCGTGTGTACCATGTTCACGAGAAGAGTCCATATGAATGCTATCTCGTGGTATTCATATGGCATTTCTTTGTTTCTCAGTTGTGACGTGTTCGCTGACATTGTCAGAAATGGCAGAGGGCATGGGAGTTAATTTTTTCGGTGCATATACCGTTAATATATTGTAATTTCAGTGGTACAGAGTTTTTCTTCGTAATTTTATAATATATCTGAGGAAAATGTTGATTCCCAACGGTCTCATCTTGTTCCTCTGTCATTATGCTTTTGCATTTATTGTATTATGTTACCCATTTGTTAGTTTGCTAAATTGTTAGCTTGTAACGTTAATATTGCCATTGCCTAGCAGCCGCGTTCTCACGACTATAACCACTTGAACGCCAAGCATATTGTGTACACGACTTCTCTTGTCGTAACCACAAGCTCGCGAGTTCCACTTGAAGGCGGCATTATGACTCTTATCTACTTGTGTTATTACATTTTGGCATGTCACACATTAGCTAAAAGATGATAGCACCAAAGCAACTGACTCAAGAAAATGTAGGAAGATTCAGGGCAGGGCAATTTTCTCGCTGTGCCAGTAGAAGCAACCTCACAGCATGTTATGCAAATGAGTTTAAAGTTAAATAAGGCTTTACAGAGATACTACAGCACAGGAGGCACCCACCACTACAGCTGGAGAGCGGTGCAGTCGGAGTCTGCTTTAGATGGTTAATTGGTAGCGCACAAGCTGTACTGCCAAAGTTAAGGATTTTGATTTAGGTGGGTAACGGTGCCTGTCATTAATTAGGTTCACAGTTTTTTTCAAACCCTACCTCTTTAATATGTTGTTTCCCATCATTTATGATCATTTTTAAAAAACTAACTACTTAACTGCAGCCAGGCTTAAACACAGCCTAGAGGGGCAATTACTAGGCCTTAAAAACTGTTAAGAAACCAATTTTCCAAAATGGGAAGGTCAACCAAGCCTAACTTATATACTAGTAAAAATAACAGCTGTCTATGAAGCGTATTTGACTTTATTTTGCTTGCTGCATCTGGCAGAGATCTTGCTAAGAGCCATTAGCTGAATGAAACCTATTGAAAACCACCATTTTATGAATAGAGCATAAAATGGTTTCGTGAGTTTAGTGTTTTTGGAAGCAGATTTATGCTGGTTTATGAGGGCCTAAACAACTATTCAATGTCCAACATTGTCCAGCTTTGATAACTGACAAGCACAGCGGTCAATTTTTCACATCTAAAGCCATCGCAGTTAAAGAAATGTTTTATTAGGGTTTAAAAACAGTACCTATCCATTTTGGTGTCAGCTTCTCCACATCTGTCTCCAAACTGTTGGAACATGCTCCGGTTAAAATTGAACACGGATGACTCGAAACATTAAACAGCGCCCATTGTCAAGCTCATTTGTGCATTTTAGCACTTGAAAGATGCTTCCCTTGGAACAGAAATAAATGGAGCATTCATTTCATGTGAGGATGTGATGCGTGAAACAAAGAACCTGCTAATATGTATCAAAGGAAACATAAAACAACATTCGCTGGGGCTGGCTCCTGCAAACACACACCATCTGTGTGATGGAATCCTGTATCGCCAAACCCACGAGCCACAACCGAGCCAACATAGCCGTCTCTTACCCAGAATGCAACAGTCACAATCTTTTACCGTCTTGGGTTTGATAACAATTGTGCAGTGCTCCCTCCTGTGAATGTGTGAACATAGGGAGAACTTTGAAAACAAACAATGCTTTAGAGCTTTTTCTTGTGATTGATTTTGACATTTGGATGAGTTGCAGAGGTCAAACTGATATTGAGGTAGAACCATGGGGTATGTGGTGTTACCTGGAATGGCAGTGCTGGTTCTGTTGGCCTGTTGGTTGGTTGGTCCATTTGTCCTGACTGAAATATCTCAACTACTGGATGCATTGTCATTGCAGTTGGTATGAACATCCATGATCCCCAAAGGATGAAGCCTACTGACTTTGGTGATCCCATGACTTTTCCTCTAGTGCTGCCTTGTGGTTGACATTTTAGATTTTGACTAAAATATCTTGACAACTATTGGATGGATTGTAGTGAAATCTGGTACAGATATTCATGTCCCCACAGGCTGAATTGTAAAAACCTTGGTGATACCCTGACCTTTCCTCTAGCGCCATCATCAGGTAAAGGTTGAAATGTTAATTTGTCCGGTATTTTGTTTTTGATCAAATACCTGAAAAATGTATGACATTCCAGAAAGACTTAAATGTGCTTTGTGGGCTATTTACTATAAGAAGTGGACATAGTCACCGTGACGTCACCCATTGGTTTGTAGACTACGGTTTTGAAGCCATGAGTTTGGCATTTTGGCCGTCGCTATCGTTTTTTTCCAACCAGAAGTGACACGAGAGGGGGGAGCTAAGTACAATAGAACGCTGAATAAGACCTTTTTGAGTATGAGAGTGAAGAAGGGTAATTTTCTCAAGGACTTTCTACACAATCAGACTTCTTTTTGGCTATTAGAGAGAATGCAAGTTTAAAGCACTTCCTCATTGGCTTCACTTTCCAGACCTGGAGGTTTCCCACTGTATTTAGCAAATGTTAGCATGCTAACAAGTTATAATGAAGATGGTGAACATAGTAAACATCCCATCTAAACATCAGTGTGTTAGCATTGACAACATGAGCATGTAAGCATGCTGACATTAGCATTTAGCTCAAGCCAACACTATACGTATACGTACAGCCTCACAGAGCTGTTAGCAAATCTGTAGTCTTATTTCTGTAGAATTTCAAAAATGCTAAACAACAACCATAAATATTTAATTAAAAAGGTGCAGTGTGTAGTGGTGAGGTTGCAGATTGCAACCAACTAAAACTTCTCTCGAGTGCCAAAGCAAGAAAGCATACTTATTAATATTAGATCCAATTTCTGCCAGTAGATCCCTCTAAATGCTACACGCTGTTCCTTTAAAATCATGAAATACAATGTAAACCTCAAGGTGAAGTTGACTAAAAATCCCCTAAAATAGAGTTGCATATGACAACAGTAACAACCTTTTACTTGATCAAAAGGTTTCTGTGAGCCCTTACGTGAATCCAACCAGGGCACCTTGGTTTTACTCTAGTTATCAAAGGGGCTCATCACCAAAACACAAAGCTCATTCATTAAGCTCATGCACATATTTTGAAATTCTAAACAATCTTTGAATTTGTCCTCTGAGTGATGTCAACTGGAGGACGCTGATTACAGAAAGTGTTAGAGAGAGAGAGAGATAGCACAAGTGAGCTTTGATGGTGTGAAAATACAATTTTTAAAAAATTGTTAGCGCTTTGCTTAGCATATTTAACAGTGCTTTCCAATATTTCAAATCAAAACTATAAAATCTATATAATGCAAGTATTGAAAATAGTCCTTTGTGGCATAGATGAATTTTCTATATTCCTGAAGGTTATAAAGAGTTCAAAAAGCACACAGATTCAAAACAAAAAACTCTGACACATCCTTTCATTGTTCACAGGAGCATGCTGAGATGTTCCAATTTGGTAGTTCCACTTTTGAATGAGACACCAAGGACGGGCTCATGCATATATCGAGCATACAGCAAAGACTTTTCGAGACATGGCTTCGTTAAGTGAAAGAAAGCTGTAGAATGCTTCCTTCTCCGAGGTGGGTTTTACCGGTATAATCTACACTATTGCTTTCTACAGTACACAGATGAGAAGAGGTGGCTTCGCTACCATTATCTTACTGGGTTCCGTCTGGGCTTCCTTTTGCTGCTTGTATTCATAACCCAACACATTTCACTCATCTTCCATGTTAAATAATTTAGCAGCACTAACCACATTAATGGGAGCTATCCATCTCTGGTAGATGAGAGGTGGAGAGTGGTTATTTATGTACAATACCAACTGGGGAATTAGACCTTGTCTTTCAAATGAGTTGAGAGGCAATAAATACGGGGATTTGAACTGGAATGACCCTTGGGTTGGCTTCGCATGTTCAAAATAAACACAGGAACATATTACATGAACAGATTGTGATAGTTAAGTTGGTCCCAGGTCTTTAGGGAAAACTGACATGTAGATCAATCAGCCAACTCGCATGGAAAGTGTTTCTCTGTGAATGCAGAGTGTATATATATATATATAGAGAGAGAGAGAATGTATGTTGGCTCTGATTTCATCACTCCCCGCAAATATCCAGAGTTTTGCACCGAGTAGAATAGATAGGTGAAGTCCCTCCCCTTCAGTTGGACCACATGGGACCTTATTACGGAAAAAAATATGTACAGCATTCAACGACTAGAGACAAATATTTTTTTTTATCCTGTTTGAATTGCATCATGAATCACACATGATGTTTGTCAAGAAAGTTGCAGTTTGTCGTAGGTTTGTCGTAGTATCATTTAGTTTTGTTTGAAACTGCTCAGTGAACTACATCTCTCGTCTCGCACAATAGAGTGCTCCAGGGATGTATTTTTGTAGGTCAACCAGGATATTAGCATCGCCCTGGGTTCGCTCAACAAAAAGCCAATGGGATTTTTCCATTGGACTTTGGATTATTGCAGAAAATAAGCTCTGTGGCAAAGAGACGTTTATGATACTTACACGTTTTGTTCAGCAAGATAATCTGCACAAATGAACACCACGTTTATTATATTTTAAGTGTGAATGCAATCGGCAGAAGTGAAAAGCTAACGTTAGGCTACAGACAAACAGTCGCATGAGCGCGAGTATACACAATGAGGCTGTAAAAGGCGGACGAGATGGCGTGATGACTTTTAGTAGTCTCATTTAGCCGCTTGTTAGCAACCGCTTTTTTTAAAAGACACGATAAGGCTTCAAAATTCACGAGTGGGATATTTACTGATGTGTTTTCTATCGTAGAATAAAACATTAAAATCTCTTCAGCTTGTGTTAACCACAAACCTTATTTCAGGCATCTAACTAAAAACCCATTCACGGACGAGGAACTGGAAGTGCTTAAATGCTAACTCATTTCAGGACCACTTCCCGTAGCTCTCTACATACGTCACCAACACTAGCTAGCCAGCTAATTTAGCTATGACCACGCACAAATGTAACGTTATCTTACTTGATGTGTTTTATCCAGTGATTCCTGGTCTTTTTATCAACCGAAAAGCAAAAGAACGAGCTCATGTGAGTACATCCCAGTATGAAACACAGGCATCGTAGCTTCAGCGAGAGAGACGTCACTTCCGCAACTTATGAGTGTGTAGCCGTTCTAATTACGTAGTTACACAGTCTTATACTTCAGTTTTACATCAAACTGCAACTTTGACTTGCAAAATTATTTTGAAATTGACAAATCATATGTGTGAATCATTGCAGTGCAATTCAAACTGCAACAATGGCAGCAACAATCATAATGAGCCCCCTTCAAAGCCACATTAGATGCACAGAATCGACTACCCTTTGTGACCATTTCCCGACAACTAAACCCAGCAATCCACCTAATATGCAGCAGCACGCTTAGGCACATCAGCTAGACAGCAAATAATTATTATTTAAAACACATTACACTCTCAGAAATTCATAACTCGGAGCAATCTATTCTTGTGAAATGTTCTGCGGCATCAATAAGCAGGAATTCACAATTAATACCGATACAAATACCGCACAAAGACAGATGACAGCAGCACAACGCCAGAAATTAGCATCCAGCAAATGTCATGATGTTGCCCACATGCAGAGCAATAAAACAGCCGGCAGCCTCAGCATCCTCATAGCTTTCTGATATTGCCTAAGCACACAAACCAGCAAGAGTTTGCAGCTGTTTTACATTTATTTACTGCAGAGTTTGCAATCAGCAGAGGAGCGGGGAGGGCATTGCAGGGCTTAAATAGGCCCTCTTATTGCAAAGGGTGTGTTGGGTATTAGTTGTATCAAACTGAGGATGTCGTGTGTGAGTACAGTAGTGTGTGAAAGGAGACAGAGACATAAATCTAAACACCAACCAAAGGATTGAGACACTCTGTATGCAGCTTCCTTCTCCATGGTCTTGGGTCCGGCTCAGAGGATTAAGAGACAAACCAAAAAGTTTACACACTTACAACAAGTGAAATGTAAACCCACATCCTGCATCATCGCCTTTTGCCATATAGCAGCATCACTCTGAGTGTGGACTGCATTCATGTATGCCAATTAAGTAGTTAACATTTGTCAGTGAACTGCAAGTTGTCTTCAGTCGACTCCCTAACGCCACTCCCAAGTACACTTACAAACGCCCTACAGAGCCATCGAGGAGGCACCCTTATTAGACTCTTCATCTGTAATTAACCTAAGATCCATCCTCTCCCCATCATCATGCTAATGAGCAATCTAATACTCTTGAGTGATTTGTAATGTGCACAGGCCATCAATCATAGAGCACGGATAATGTCTGGGTCCAATCACAGTAGATGTTCCATAAAACGGTCCACTACAGCGCTGTTGGTGCTTCAAAAAGGACCTCTCTTTGTTTACCATTTAACACAGTATCCAAAACCAAATTATCGTTAATATTTCAGTAAAAGAAATGTGCATTTTTCTGTGTATTTTGATTATTTAAAAAGTGCTAAAAATTCGATAAAGCTGAGCAGATGCTGTATGGATTAAGCCTGATTTTAGACAATAGCCTGACGTCACCCATTGGTTTGTGGATTGCTGTTTTGAAGCCTTGAATTTGGCATTTTGGCTGACGCATCTTGGTTTTTGGCTGTCACCATCTTGGTTTTTTTTGCAACCAGAAGTGACACGAGAGGGTGGAGCTAAGTATAACTGAATGCTGAATAAGCCATTTTTCGGTGAACAAATGTTACCTTTAACTTTCATGAACTGAAAACACACTGTGAAAGGGTTAACGTTGTAAGACGAAAACACGTAAAACTCCCAAACCAACACCATGGTAGCAACCTGTCAATCACAAGGTAGCCGCGCCCTAAAGCATACCCTGCTTTATGGTCCATTTGACTCTAAATGGGACCATAATTTACTAAATGAACATCATGCTGTATTGAAGAAGACTTGACTGTCCTCACCACCAGAAGACCCTATTTACAACAAACGGTGCTCTTACTGCAAGAAGCGTCACTTTTTTTTGATGCGTGGGAACATTACAGTATTTCTCAGTGAAAATCAATTCCAACAAATCACAGTATTTAACAGTGAAGTTTTGTTACATTACAAAAAAATTATATAGGTTTCATAATGCTGCAGAACAGCAAAGCTTTGATTTCTTTGCCTGCATTGGCTCCTCCATCATTCAGCAGCTGCACACACTTCAGCAGGAGCTACATTACAGTAATTGATATTTGTATCCTGAGACAGTTAAGTAAAACAACCTCTCTGGCTCAAGGCAGGAGGATTTCCCTGAAATGTAAATGGAGCTCGGAGAAGGTTGGGAGTGATTTAAGAGTCAGTGACATCCACACTGTTGTGCTAAGTCAGTGGAAGTGCTGAGTGCAGGGCGCCAGGCCCGTCTCTCCCTCTCTCTCACACTCTCTCTTTCGCTCTCTCCATCACTGTCTCTCTTTTTCTATTCCACCCTCTCCTTTTCCCTCTTAAGGCAGCTGCCATAACTCAGACTCTATCTTAATCCGTTCTGAGTACACAAACACACACACACACGCTACACACGCGGCAGCCACAAGCACACGCGTGCACACGGAGGAAATCACAAAAGGCATTTGCTAGAAGTATGATCCTGTTAATCGTCTTTTGGACTTTAAGGTGGGGAGCTCAGACAGGGAGCTAAGCAAAGACCAAGTGGGATGCTATGTAGGCAGGCAGAGTTATTAGAAGGGCATTTAGGTTAGCTATTGTATTATGAACTGAAGCACAATGACACCAGATAATTCACAGTTTCATAAACCACAATTTCAGCTATGTGCTCCAAACAATACAGATAGGATATGATGGCATACATTATAATTAGTTACCACAATGTCTATCACCTCAATAAACTCAAGAACATAAGAGTATGCACATTCTCTCGTCTAAAATATTTACACACATAATTTCGAATGGATACCTTAAAGCTGCATTAAGCAATTTCTTGCCACTAGGGGGCAGAAATCCTCCGAAACAGTCACAGTAATACATCCCCAACATACTGTGGACTATTAGCTTTTAGCATAGCTTAGCATAAACACTGGAAGCAGGGGGAAACAGCTAGCCTGACTACGTCTACAGTTAAAAACACAGATAGAGGTTTTTGTTTGCATTGATTACATTGCATGGTTTTAAAGGGACTGTTTGTAACTTTCAGAAATGCTTGTTAACAGCGACACCTGTGGCCGTTAAGTCAACGAAAATCAGCATCGAGCTCATGCTTGTGCTCGCTCTAAATAGACATGAACGAACATCGCTCAACACAGAGAGGCAACACACGTCAGCTAAAACCACAATATCACTCTATATTTCACCTGCTTGGCAGTAATGTTAGCTGACCAGACGAAGGTCTCTCCACGAATCACTGCTGATCCTAGTGTTTGCTTTTCCTGCTTCAGCCTGAAGCAGCGGGGCTCTGCAGCGAGTAACGTTATCGCCTCCGACCGTGCCCGTAGGGAGACACCGCCAACCGGTCGGAGGCGATAAAGTTTCTCTCTGCGGAGCCCCATCACTTCACAAGACACGGGAAACCTCTGTTTGTCTGGAGGAGCTTCAGCAGTTATTTCTGCACAAACGTCCAATGTACATTCACTAGATATTCTCAGCGCGCATATGCGAGCGCGCATTGGATCCCGACCTGGTGGATTTATACCTGTAAGAAGTTACAAACAATCCCTTTAAAAAGGTCCATGTAAACAAATTTAACCAAATTAAACCCATATAGGAGAATGGTCCGGGATTACTTTGTGCATGTAAAGCAACTGGATGCCATATGTTTTGTAGGTGCAGGGAGCTGCATCCCTGGTTGGTGTTGAGTCCTATGGACGCTACAAGTGTGACTCTGCAGTTTATAGGAATACATCTTGCCCTTTTTTTCTTAAAAACTCTTTTAAGTTTGTTTCCAGGGGTTTCTGTCACAGTCGGCACGCCGATGAGAGATAAATGAGGTGATTTAGCGTGGCAGTCAGAGATAATAATGATGTCGTTTGGGGAGGCACAGCGCTCACATCTATGTATGGTGAGACGCGAACATTGTAATAAAACGGATAAAAATAGATTGTCTCATATGTGATGAGGGGAGGAGGAGGAGGAGGAGGAGGGCGGTTGGGAGGGATGACACTAGCCAACTGCTGTGGAGGGGGAAACTCGGCTCTTGTTAACCTAAAATATGCTGAATGCTTCATTCTTCAAACAAACTCACTCCTTTGATCATGTCGAGGTCCTTGGAAGTACAGAGCAACAATAGCAAACATGCTAATTTATTCCAAAAGAAAAGGTTGAAGCATGTATTTACAATTAAATGTGAATTACCGCGGGGAATACCAGTTCGCACTGACACACAATTCAATCCCTCTCTCAGATAAAATTATACTGTCCTCTGTGTGTGCGGTTAAACACGACCCGGGCCAAATCTGAAATAAGCAAGCGTTCCCGTAATGGAACAAACAGACAAAGAGCCCCATTGGTTTGCCTTTGTGGCCTTATCTGGCCTCGGCCAGCTCGAGGCGCATCATGGGGGGACTGTGTGTGCGAGAGATCCAGTGTATCACATCTCGGTGACTGTGGGGAGTCAGTATCGCACCAGATCTCCAGGTCATTTACCAGGGTGGGCGGTTTCATTAGTCTTCTTTGCAACAATACTCCCTGATTGCCATCTTGTTTCGCGGTGATTTATAATTCCAGCCCCTCGGAGTTTGCAGAAATACCTTAAGCAACTGCTCAAATAAGATAAGAAGGGGTTCTTTATGTATGGTGTTGTCTGTGGTGTACATCAGAAAGAGACCGAGAGAGAGAGAGAGAGAGAGAGAGAGAGAGAGAGAGAGAGAAGCCTCGGGGTGACGCGGTACTTTATTTTTTTGCAAGCATTTACAGTTTCTCGCCGGAGATGCGAGAACCGCGAGAGAGAGAGGCTGTTGTTTTCTAACTTCTGGAACAAACATTGGCTGCAAATGAATGAGACAGTTGTCAGGTTCAATTTGGTTAACACACGACGCCACGCCACCTTTTAGAGGATTGCGGAGCATCTATGAGAATAAAGCAAATCCGCAGACAAAAGGGTGTCATTTCAGAGGGAGAGATTGTGTCTTTTTATCGCTGCGCGATTTACATAAAACTGTACAACCCCTCAAATAGCAAGATGGAAAGGAGGAGGAGAGGCTGAGTCGCACAGTGAACATAAATAGACCGAACAATTAGGTGGACAGAAATAGGAAACTTTGCATAGGTGTGATGGTGTTAATTGGATACAGCAGAGAATGAGGTGCACAGACTTATTTTTTTCAAAGAAATCCCGTATCAGTAACCAATTTTCACCCCGACGCAGTTCAGTTAACAATATAACATACGGAAAGCTCAGAAGACAAGACGAATCAATCTTTACAATGAGGTTGTTTTAATAGCGTATTTTTTTTTAAAAAATTTGATATGCAGTTAACTTCAAGCTGCTCTACCTTTACACCATGACAGTCGTTGTGAGAGCACAGAGGCATGAATTATGCACAGGGATTTTTATTACTGCCGCAAAACAGCTAATGGGCCATGCATTCTCTCTCAGATTAACACTGGCAGTGCTCAGTGCTCGTGTGAGTGCAAATGGACCAATTCAGCTGCCGAGGAAGGTCTGTAGTAGTAAAAAAAAAAAGAAGAAAACAGGCAGCACATAAACTACATATCACATAGGACTCGGACGATACACCTATCTCCTGATTCGATACCAGCACAATACTTGGGTGCCGATTAGATTTGTATTTGTATTATTTATAACTTTTTTAACACTAGACGATGAGAAAAAGTTGAATTATACACTTCTAGGTACTTTTTCTTTGGAAAATATCTAAATTAATACAGTAAAAATGTTTGATTTTCAGCATGTGGTCAGAGATGTCCTGAAGAAAACGATACCAGTCATTATTTATTAAATTTTTGTCCAGCAACTCAAAAATCAAAGAATAGACATTTCCCTCACAAATTAGTGGTGTTTTCTTTTTAATTTATAAGGAACATGTACTGTTTAATACTTCTGGTGAATATAATCCAGTCAATCCTATTTCCATATATATATATTTTGTATAGACAATTTCCTTTGTTAACACCTTATTTTTGAAACTGGACATAGTCACACAGAAGGCTAACTTCGCCAAGTCCGTCTCTAGCTCTCCCGTCAGCTCTGTTCTCTTTATACATCCATGGTTTGCTCCATCGGGGCCGTTTGAATGCATTTAACATAAATGTCAATATATGGGTGTTCTACAGTTGTAGCGTCGGCCGATTTGACCACGGAGATGAGTTTTTTTTTTTTTTGTACTATACAATAACGTTTCCTGTCCATGTCAGAGTTAGCATGCCGCTTTCGTTGTGATGTCTAGCGCTGCTTTTCCTGGCAATGTGTGAAACAAAACGTTTCCATAATTTACTGTATGTGTAGTGTTTACCACTTTGGATTTAAAATGTGAGAGTGCAGCTTGCATCCATGCGGACCCTCCGCTGTTTTCTACTTTCTCGTTTTCGGCTCGCTGGGGCCGACTGTGGTTTGTTTTGGTTGACAGATACGGAACAGATATGACGTCACGTTAGTCAGACTACAACAGTAAAAGCGGTAACTTCCTTCTACCTCCGCAGAGACTCAAATGAAGCAACTATATTGATTCTGACATTAAAAAAAATCTATTTCAAAATCATTAAAAAAAATGCGATACATAGGTGAACACATTATTTTCCCATCCCTATAAACTACATATCACATACAGTCAGGGTCACAAACTGTCATCAGAGAACTCAATCTGTGTACTGAATGCTTGATAATGACTTTTCATACATTCAGTATAAAAGAGGGTAACCAACACACAATATCATGTAGTCATATATCATTGTAAAGCTTAAACTAAAATCTATCCATCTATCACATTGTCATGACAATGAGGTCAACAGAAACATTTAAAATGATATATTATATGACTAAGAACAATAACAACATTTCTTATCAGAATGAACATAACTTTGTGCAGTTTTGTATCTGATAGAAAGTATTGGATTCTGTTATTAGAGTAGTTTGTAAATGGCTTTCTTAGCAGCAGAAACACAAACTTATACAAGAACTCAAAACCTTTCCTAAGAAATTAATTCTATACCAGGTTTATCCAATATTTTATATTTTCCCACTCTTACCTCATTGTCAATATAAACATGTTACAAGTGATGAGGCCCATATTATTTGGCCGTCAGCAACCACAACACCAACTCCAAAACATGCTGCAAAATCTCTGTCTTTAACACACAGTGCTGTGCACCCAAACTGCACAAAATATATGTGCAAGCCACATCTTTCCTTCTCTCAATTCAATTATTGGCAAGACCATATTGAAACACAGTATTGCCAAAGCACACCGTACCAGGGGGAACCCAAACAGGGAAAAAAGGCACAGTTTCCAAGATGCTAACAGCAAAAACACCATGTCAACATCACATTGCAAAAACCTTGTCAACAATATCATGCAATGCAAAAACAACAGCAAGCACAGGAAGCTGAGCACAACTGGTCGATATGAGCAACAATAATAGCATCATGTGTGTGGCAATGTCTCTCTCAAACACCATTCATTTATTCTGGTCCTGTAAATATACATGTGAATCGTGGAAAGATGTCAATCATTTTATACTTGTTAACATTTTTTTATATTTTGCACTGTACTATAGAAATATTATATCTGGTTGTTATGATTACAGTGACAAAGACAGTAATGCATTTTTTCTTATTAATTAAGTTTATTAATTAATTAAGTTCCACATTCACAAATGTAAATTTGCCAAAAAAAAAGCCTAATTTCTTTGTATTTATGAAAGAAATGGAATTATATCTGTCAACAATTTATTCCTCACAAAACAAAAAAGCAATGAAAACAATGAATGTAGGCAATATCTTTCAAGTTTTTAAGTGAAATTATTGTCATACTCTTGCATGGTCTTTTTTATTATTATTTATTTATTTATTTTTATTTTATGTTGGTTTTGTTTCATTTCTGTTGTCCTTTTTATGTTTGGCACAGCTCTTTGTTTATGTTTTCGCTATGCTTCTTTTGTATGTCAATGTTTTTAATGTTTTCTGCTGTTACTATGTTTACTGTCATTTTGAAATAATAATAATAATAAAAAAAATTAAATAATAAAAAAATATCTCTCTCAGACACCCAATGCACTGTCAATAGAACATCTTTGAAACAGACCACTTACTCTGCTCTTAATTCACACACAAAACTCATTCAACATGTTGTTGGCAGTATAAAGTTAATTAAACTGCGTGGCTTACTTTGAGAATAGTTGCATGCTGCAGGTGTTCGGGTTGAAAGTCCCTCTCAGACGCTAGCTGAACCAACAGGGCCTTTCTTTAGTGGAGAATTGCGCTTCTGTTGTCAGTCTCGAGGTCCTCTAAGCGTTGTCTTCCACAGCTAAACGTTAGCTCTTCAGTTAGCAACAGGTGCGCTGTAACTGGCAGCTCACGTCGGTAACGTGGCTACGCGCTTAACTTGACGTCATGACGTCATAGGTGATAGGTCAAGCACCAGACCAATGTGTTTTTGTTGTACTGTCAAAAATGTACTGTATATATATATATATATTATAAGGGTTTAGAGTGGCTAAATTTGGATTTCTGAATACAAAATGTTGCTAAAATTATGATCAAATTTATTATATATAATTATTTACTGTTGTAGAAAACCACCAAACAGTACATAACAACAACATTTTTAATTAAAAGAAAATATATAATGTAGATAAGAAAAGCTGCAAAAACAATTTATTTGTGCTCTTTGTTTAATGCGTTTTATTTAAAACATTCCCCCTGGTTCTGAGATTGTTTGTCTGCATTAATGACTCCTTTGTTTGTATGTGCACTATATTTGCAATAAAGAATATAAGGGAGGGAAAAAGCACCAGACCAATGAGCATAATTCCTTAAATAGATAGATAGATAGATAGATAGATAGATAGATAGATAGATAGTAACTTTATTGATCCCGAGGGAAATTCAAGTTTCCAGCATCACAGTTCCATAGTGCAAAACATGTTAGCGAAAAGGCAGTAAAAAAGTTAGTAGTGCAAAGTACAAAAAAATAAACCACATATAAAAATACTAGGAGATGAAGAAAACTGTTAAAAGTGAGTATAGTGCATTATTTTCTGTCCTGTAGACATGTGACCTTATGCAAATATGAACAGGGTGTGTGCTTTTATTCTTTATTTTAGTTTTCTTTTCACTTAGCTGAAATGTTTTCACTTTTAATATGATAAGATATACCCGTCATACAGAAGGCCTACAATGGAAATCATATTGACAAATAATACAATCCATGGACAAACATAACTGTAATGATGTATTTATGATGCTCATATTTTGTCACATTATATGCCGACTGTCATATATGGTTGTTGCCGTTCTCTTGGTATTCTTTTATGTTCTTTGTGCAAAGCAAATTCCCCCCAGAGAATAAAGGTTTCTTTCATTCATTCATTCATTCATTCATTCATTCATTCATTCATAACTTAATGAGAACTCAGGTTTTTCTTTCATTTTAATGAGAATTTCTTAAATTTCCCTCTAGTTCTGCACCAGTAAACACATTTCTCTGGTTTCCAGATGCAACTAATGAACTGATAACACACAAAAACATGTTTTGATTAGATTTAACATTATTTATTTTTCCTCATGTATTCCTAAGACAGTGTACAACATGTCTATCTGTCAGTGTGTACCAGTGGACCCGTTCAATTAATTATTTCCAATCATAGGAGATAAAACAGCAAGCACATACACTAAATAGCACTTTATGGTTTATTAGAAATTCCATTTACAAAAAATACATACATGCATACACATATACTCACACTTTAGTTTAATTCTAATGAGAATATCTACAATTATACTCAACTTTCCAGATGCAACTGATAACTTGAAAAACATGCAAAAACACCAATTTATATTAGCTTTATTTAATCTATAATCGCTGTCAACTTTGTGTATTCTTATGACAGCGTTCTACATGTTCATACCATGACGGGCAGCACAATCGTGAGGTAATCACAAGACCATGTGGAGCCTCATTATTGCCCTTGGATGTGCCTCTGGGGCCCTGAATCTCTCCCCATTCACTCACTGTCAAACCTCTCAGAGGAGATTAGCAAAAGGCCCATCAATACCCTATCACATGCCACTCCTTCATCCGCAGGTTGGCAGCAGGGTTACACTGCCTCCCCTATTAACTTAGCCACATGTCTCGCCATGTTAGCTCACTACCTATGTGCTCAGCTCATTATGGTTATGTAGGCCAGCGCGTCTCTCAGTCCCTCTCGCTCTGGCCCTCAGCTGTGTGCGGAGTCTGTCTGTCTGGATGAAGAGTATAGCCCGGGGCATCTCTTTGGAGAGGGCTTCGTGTCCGCCTCGGCCTCTGCTGATGACTGAAGAATGGACTGAGCATAATGTGCACTGCGACTGAAGTGGACGCTAACTTCTCTGTTATGGTCCGACTTTGCCCCCAAGACATGAAAATTATCCTTTGATGAAAAACAAAGGGCATGACCCCCCCCCAGCCCTCAGTGACTTCACATTAACAGGAATTTGTGTTTCTCTTATCATGTCACACATGCTCGAATGAATGCCTGAACGCAGTAATAAAAATAGAAATGGTTTAATAGTTTAAAAACAGTATACAGTATTCAGAAAAAGATCATTGTTCTATTGGAAAAACTTGAAAGGGGAACTCAAAGTCTATTTACAGATTTTGGGGAATAGGCCTACTAGTATGGAGGACAAAACATGCCAAAATAAAAAAAATGACACGTGGTCTTGAGGAGCTTCTCAACTCTGAAAATGTTGGAGAAATTTTTCGATTCGCCTTCAATTTTTTATAACACTGCCAGTATAAAAAAAACCCTCTCTTCTCAGAAGAGAAAAAAACGTACTCTTTGGACCGGGTATGAATAAATACATTTAAAAATACATTTAAAATAAATAAAAAATAATTGCAAAAATACATATATACATTTAAAAGTTCATAAAAATAAATAAATAAATAGATAAATAAATAAATAAGTAAATAAATAAATGTGATAATTAAATAAAAGAGAAGATAGAATGGGGAAGTAATACAAAGATAAATAAATAAAGAAGCAAATTAAAACAGAAATATCAATTCATATCACATTTTTATTAGTTAATTAATGCCTACATTTATTTTTAATATTCTTTTTTAAAAAAACTGTCCCCCGCAGTCCGACAATGTTATACGAGTGCAATGCAAAATCAGGGGAGTGCTCTTTAAAATGCAATTTTGCAACCACAGCTTCTGTTAACCATCTTTTTGTAAAACACTTTGTGGTAAGAGACTTGTCAGAGAGAGTTGTCAACATCAACACTAATGCATTATTTATGGAAAGGATTAAGGCACAGCTGTGCTTTGAGCTAAATGCTAACATCAGCATGTCTACATGCTATAAATGACAATGCTAAGTCAAGTCAAGTCAATTGTATCTGTGTAGCCCAATATCGCAAATCACAAATTTGTCTCAGGGGGCTTTACAATCTGTACAGCATATGACACCTTCTGTCCTTTACAGTACGGCCCTCTCATCGGATGAGGAAAAACCCCTTTTAAGGGGGAAAAAAATGGAAGAAACCTCAGGAAGAGCAACAGAGGAGGGGTTCCTCTTTCAGGACGGACAGACTTGCAATAGATGTGTGTACAGAGTAACACCATAATGAAAATACAACATAGACAATCCATATGACAAAAATGCATACATAATGTGAACATATATGAAGAGATGGATCAAGGAGGATATCAAGCAGCCTCCAGGCGTCGCCCAAACAGATCAAGACTGAGCAACACGACCTCCTCTCCACCATGGAACCTAGAGAGAGGACAAAATGTTTGTTTTTAGTTCACAGTTACTTTGGTAATGTAAATGTATTTTTCCCCATGCCAATAAGCCCCTTTGGACTTAATTGAATTGATAGAGAAGCTGAATCTCCTGTGGGTTCCGGGGATCCCCAAGTTCCAGGGGGAATCCTTTAATTGGCGTCACTGTGACTACGTCGACTTCTTATATAAAGTCTATGTATTGGACAAATTGAAATTTTGACCTGATGATGGCGCTAAGTGAAAAGTCAGAGAATCACCAAAGTTCATCCTGAGGGGCACCTCGATGTCTGTACCAAACTTCCTGGCAAATCCATCCAGTAGTTGTTGAGATAATTCAGTCACTTTTTTTTTTTTTTAAAGGATAAACTGTTGTCCAAAGTCTTTGCTATAATTAGTGTAAACAAGTGAGACCATAAGCCCATTAAAATTAATGCGGCTTAAACACAACACTTTAAAAAAAAAAAATGAAATGTTTTAGTGCTCTGCTTTCTTGCCTTTTTTGGAATAACCTGGAGATAATAATACTGTGGATAGCCTTGGCATGTTGTGTACAACATTCCTGCATAATCATGGAGTCATGGTGCCTCATGTTGAAACGCTGTCTGGGCCTCTCATTGATGCAGCCCTCGCTTCATTAGTTAGATTCTCTAACGGAGAGAGGTATTTTAGCAAATTATTCCCTGTGCTTTTTTCCAGAACTCAAGTAGCATCTTAAAGAGGACCTATTATGCTCATTTTCAGGTGCATACGTGTATTTCGGGTTTCTACTAGAACATGTTTACATGCTTTTAAGTAAAAAGAAACACTTTATTTTTCTCATACCAGCTGTGCTGCAGCACCTCTTTTCACTCTCTGTCTGAAACGCTCTGTTTGAGCTCCTGTCTGCTCTGATTGGTCAGCTTGCACACTCTGTTGTGATTGGTCAACCGAACCAAACTCTTTGGACTCCGCTCCAGCTCCGCTCTAACTGGCTTTGTTCGAGGGTGTGCCAAACTAGCCGTTAGGCAAAAGTGTGTTACTTGGTGACATCACCACGTTACGGAGAAAATAAAGGCAGGGCTTCAAGCGAGGCGTTTCAGGCAGTTCGGTGCAGAGCAATGTTTCTGTGGAGGAGAGTAATTCCCTTTGGGGTGGACTTTGGGCTTTGTAACTTTGCAGACCTTTTACATGCACAAAAAAACTATATAACACTTAAGAAAAGAGGGAAAGCATAAAAAAGGTCCTCTTTAATACAGCTGGAAATATGAAGTCCCTGTGTTTTTCTATTTTAACAGGAATAAATGTTTGCCTGAGGAAGATTCTCAGTGTAAATTGAACGTTATATGTGAGACTAATACTGTGAAGAGAAGTGCATTGTCCTTGCGTTAACCTCTGCCATTGACTTATGACACGCTCGGAGTTCATGCATCATTTAGTTATTACAGAATACTTTGCTACCAGCCCACTTCAGATTGGATTTTCAGCTTAAAGGATCCTTTTTTTTGTTCAATCTACAGCGCCTAAGCTTCTAACCGAACCTGACAGCCATTCGGCGAGAGAGGCAGGATCTGTCCACAGTTTAAGTTTAAAAGAAAACAGACGACCCTATTTCACTATACATTAAACCAATTAGAAGGCGGGGGAGGGAGGAGGGGGTGCGATTAAGTGTTGGAAAGATTCAGCCAAACGCTTGTCAGCAGCACGTTTTAGGATGGTTCACACATACTTAATTTTTTGGAGTGGAAACCAAAAGAATCTGAGTGTTACATGCTGATACTAGGGGCCGCCTACAGTTTGGCGCTGGGAAAAAAATTCATTGAAAGAGCGCAGACAGTTGCAAAATAATGATGTTCATGAATAATGATGGAGGGGGTCTCAGAGGCTTTACACACATTTTAGTGCCAGGCAGAAAGAATCTGGCAGGATGAAGCTTATCGGGCGAATGCCACAAGATTCTTGGGGGAAAATACTACAAATCCTGCTTGGCGGGAAAACAGTCGTGCGCGCGTGTGTTCGAGTGTGAACGCGGGCATCCCCGACAGCATGTCCTGAGGGTTTGTGGGTACGACGTGTATGAGCGAGCTTTGGCACGGCAACAATGTACAGTCGCGTGTGAATGAACGAGAGAGACGGAGTAAGGGTGAGAAGAAAAACACGAACTAATCCTCTGGATGCTTTTGGCATCACTAGGTAGAGGACGATCACAGCCACGGGGTTTTCTGACCCCTAGACAGGGGGCGCCGCAAAAGTCCCAGACCGGCACCAGAACCCAGGGCGATGCATGGAAAGGGCATCTCCGTAAAGCACACCAGGGGCCGAGCAAATCAAAAAACAAGCACAGATAGAGGGCGCGGAGGAGAAAAACAATAAACAAGTTGACAAGTTATATTCCGCAAGGAGATAGCTAAGGTCACTCCACCTCTGCTCAATCACTTAGGAAAGGTCTATTGCATGAGATTGGGTTATTAACCCCTGTGGACGCACTGACAGGAACCACTTCAATGGGATCATCAAAGCAATGCAAATCCAAACAGCATGTTGTGTTTTGTTGAATACACACTGGACTTTGCGAAGAGCAATTTCCCCCCGACCCTGACTCGAACCCTATTTATTTCACGGTGCAATTTCACCCGATAACGGCCATATAGAAGGTTGTTTCTATCTGAATAGTGAAGATGAATTTCAAGTTTCATCTCCAGCGACTTTATCTGGAAGAAAAGATATTTTTGCAAAAAGTACACATGCAGGAATTCTAAACATATATATCGCAGTGTCCCAGATTTCACGAAAAAACCTGTAAGGGAGGGAAGAGAAGAAAAAGAAAAGGGAACTGAGCAGACACCAGGGATCATATTTCTCATTCCTCTGTTTTCTCCCCCCTTTGTCTCAGGAAGGATTCTGCGGGTCTGAATTATTAATTGTCTCCCTGCATTCAATTTGTACGCCTTGTCACTTTTATCAAATTATATGTGGGATCGCTCATTCTTCTGAGAGCATTCTTCTAATTCAATATCTACATTTCACCTAGCATGGTATTCAAATTCACACTATAAATTTGAGTCAGATTGAGTAGATTAAAATGAGGGCGGTCAATTGATTAAACTATTTAAAAGCTGAACTCGCTACAACCTAAAAATCGCAAGTTGCGTTCATGCACTAAAGAAATAAGTGGCATTAAATTGAATTTGCGTTAACACGTTATCATCGTGTTAACTTTGACAGTCCTAATTAAAATATAAATTCGGATAAATTTGAAGGCTATTGCCAAAACAGAATTCACATATTTTTAAAAAGGAAACCAAAATCTTACTGAGGACATAATTTCCTTAGATTATTATTTGATCGCCTTACTGAGTAACTTAAAGGTGCATTCTTTGATTTATTGGCCACTAGGGGGCAACGTAACAAGCTGTAAACACAACAGTGACATTTTATCAAAGTTGTTGTGGCAAATGTGTTAGCAGTTAATAGTTTCCTATTTGACAGTCAAATATATCTGACCACCTCGCAAGTCCACTTTTCTTTTAGCTCTGTGTTCGTCTCTAAGAACTCCAGAGGGAAATATCTGGCTAGTCGTTAATTAGCTAGTCCCCATCTTTGTCTGTCCGCCATTTGGTGGTGGGCAGGTAGCAAACAGTAGGTTTATTAGAACGTTTAAAAAAAATAACAAGATGGAAACAAGAAGGATTAGAGTGGTGAGGGTGAATCAAACATTTAAGCTGCAGGCTGTAAAACCAAAACAATGAGCTGAAAGATACTAAAATGCTCCGTAGCGCTAAAGGGAGCTGCAGTCGGGTGAAAATTTTCTGTTGGTGTTTCACTACGAGAGACATCTTTCATAAAACGCTTAGTCAATTTATCCAATTAATATATAATATTGCGTAGTGCAGCTTTAATTTATGTGTAATGTTTCTAATGACTGAATATATTTACAAGTATTAAATGATGCACTTCAGTTAAAAAGCTTCTTTGAAAAGTGTTTTGGCAATGGAGCTTTCAGCTGATGATTACATAATAACTTGAAAATTCTCACATGTCCGCACTGTATTTTGCGAGGGTTATAACCCTGGGGAAGCCTGACCCCCGATGCACGATTTGTCACAGGCGGAGCAGTGAAGACCACTTATTTTGCAATAATGTCAAGTGGTAAAATGACTCACTATCTGTCTTTTGTGTCAAATCGTCTCGTCTGAGGGACGAGTGAAGGCACTTGACCCCTGTCGCCTCCCAGTTATTACATGTTTTCAAAGTGATGACAGTGAGGTCTGTCTGTTATTTTCTCACTCCATCTTCTGTCGGTATACCTCATAAAGGCAGGTTTTGCCGACAGCAGTGGAATATGACTAAGTACATTTACTCAAACGCTGCACTTAAAGTTACTGGGAGGAACATTTAACTGGTTATGAAACAGTCTCAATTTAATACTGATGCCTTTATATGACCTACATCAGTAAACGAGAGCATCAGCGAGAAGGCTATTTCTATATAGTTATTCTTAATGCTTGTCATCGGTGCCACCAGCTCGGATTCTACAAGAAATACAGAGCCAACACCGACGCCACACTGCTGGAGGCCTAAAGGGACTCTGGTGCTCGGAAACACTATCACTTTTGTCCACAGGGGGCGCCAAAATCAACGCAAAATTAAAGTTCCTCGCAGTAGTTTAAGTAAAAATTTAAAGTATTTGTGCTTTACTTGAGTCTTTTCTTTTCATGACACTTTTTTAGTTTAACTCCTCTACACTTCAGAGGGAAATATTTAACTTTTTATTTTTATTTATTACAATTATTTGACAGCTTTGGTTCCAGTTACTTTACAATTTAATATTTTTGCAAAGAAAACATAAGAAGCACTTATAAAACATGATGTTTTCTTATAAATTAAAATACCTAAAAGTGTAGTATAGTATAGTATAGTACAGCTGAAATGACGATTTATCAATTAGTCGTTTGGCAGTAAATTAAATAACAAATATTTTGATAATTGTTTGTCATTTTTCATGTAAAAAAGAATCATGATTATAGCTTCGCAAATGTGAAAATGATTTGATGTTTTCCCCATTTAATAATTTAAATGCTTTTTTTTTATAATTTATAATTTAGTGCTTTTGCTTGGACAAAACAAGCATTGTGAAGGTGTCACTTTGGGAACTTGTAACAGGCATTTTTCACCATTTTTACAAATCAAACAAAAAAATAATAAGCAGATTAATCAAAAATGTAAATAATCATTGGTTAAAGCTTTATATAAAATAGCTAAAAATCAGCTCCACCTCAACCAATAACAGTAAAACCCTACTTTTACATTGACGCATGAGTAATAATCTAATGATATAATATATAATACACTCAATGGGCCCATTTTTCTGCATACTTTTAATATTAGTACATTTTCCTGATTATACTTACATACTTGATATTTTTACCGTGGGTATTAGTAGAATACTTCCTCCATCATTTTCCACATAAAACGCCCTGAGGTGTTTTACTACTCCTGCCACCACATCCACGAGCAGGAGATCTACTGTACAATAGCTTTTGTCCGGCCCTATTTACCACTTAATCACATCTCATCGCTTTAATGACCACAATGTTAATAATCACATTGTAAATTGCTCATTAATCTCCTCTGCCACATCCGCCCGTCTCTTTTACTGCAATAGCATTCTGCTGTGCTGGCGTGCCATAAGCACTTCCTTTGATGGAGTGAGGGATGGTCACGTTTTTCGATTCAAATCCTCCGTGCTGACTGCGGATATTTGGATAGAAAGAGGAGAATCCATTCAGCACTCCTGCTAATGCATCTTTAGCGTCGAGGCTCGGCGGAGGGATTGAGACATTCCCTGCCTGTACTCCGGGGTTGACTGTTTCACAATGTGTGCTCTCAGTTTTCCCCCCCTATTATGAATATTGAAATGCCTATTTCGGATTGGACCCTTCCCTCACGTATGGGCTCAAGAGAGGATACTTAGAGACCTGAAATACTTTTAGCGCTAATGTGCTGTTCAGTGAACCGTCACAGTGCCAAGATTGACACCATTTTTTACGCAGCCCCCCATTAGTGTCACTCAGCCTCCATCGTGGCACATTAAAATAAACTAATGATGTTTCTTCACCAAAATGTCTAATGGAGTATTAGCCCAGAAGAGTTTCTGCTCTGTACTTACTGCACTTTCACCTAAAAAGTGGTACAATAGAAATCCCTTACTGTGTCAGAAACGTATTACGGTTGTGTCATATGCAAATGCTGGTGGGGGGAAATGATTTCTGGCGGAGGGAGTCGATGGCTTCCTGCCTTAGGAGCGAGACAAAAATCATTGAGATGACACAAAGTGAAACCCGGCTCTTTCCCTCCACCTCTGTTCCTCCGTGTTGACCATGGCTGCTTTATTTAGGCTGTGTAGCAACGCAAGGGAGGGCGGATCAGTGTCAGTGAGGCTTAGTTCCAGCCTGGGGCCATCCCTGCTGCTCTAGTGGCCTGCATGGAAAGCTACTGAGGACCCTTTTTGCGTGGACAGCCGTCTCCCCAAACCCTCTCCGGACACCGCTCAGGAACTACTGAAGGGGAAATTGAAATATGCTGCCTTTCTGCAAGGTCAGGCTTAGGAAAGGACTGACACCTGCTGCTGGCCATGTTCAACATGGCATCCAGAGGCTTTGCAAGCTCGGTCTCACTTCTCTACCGCGTAGGGGAGCGCGGCTTTATCACATTTTATGTTCATTGAACTACAGCTCTGGAGCCGGGCTAGTGTGTAGCACAAAAAGCATGTGAAAAGAGAGTATTGATTGGTATCTATTTTTCCGCTGGAGCTGATTGACTCTAGCTCATTACATCAATGAACCTCCAGGGAACGTCCTTTTAAAAGGCACACAGAGATAAGATAAGCCAAGGATGATGTAAATGACAATGAACAGACCACACTACAGAGCAAACACAAGTCCAGAAAACACCTTAAAGAGGACCTATTATGCTTTTTTCCCCCTTTCCTTTAATGTTTTATATATTTTTTTTTATGCATGTAAAAGGACTGCAAAGTTAAAAATCACAGAGTCCACGCCAAAAGTGAGAAACACTGCTCCTGAACGGCCTGAAACTCCTCGCTTGAAGTCCCGCCTTTTTCTTCCGTAACATTATGATGTCACCAAGTAACACGATGATGTCACCAAGTAACACGCTTTGCCTAGCGAATAGTTTGGCACGCCCCTAAAACAAAGCTAGTTAGAGCGGAGCTGGAGTCTGAAGAGTTTGGTTGACCAATCAGAGCAGACTGGGTTTTGTGAAACTGTTTCAGATAGAAGGTGAAAAAGAGGTGCTGTAGCAAAGCCGGTATTAAAGAAATAAAGCATTGTTTGAACATTAAAGCACGTAAACATGTTCTAGCAGAAACTATGCACCTGAAAATAAGCATAATAGATCCTCTTTAATACCCTTGTGCAGCTGGCACAGGGTTTCATTGCTGAAGAACGGCTTTTCTTCTGATTCTTCTGATCCTTTCTCTCTACAATTCTTCTTTCTATTAGCAAGAGATGCTATATATGTATGTTACACTCTATCGATGCCATGATGATGCTGGAGCAAGGAGAATGCAGATCATATAGCTTCCAGATGGTACAGAAATGTGTCCCGACACTTCTTAAATAGACTTCTAAAAGAAGATTTTTTTCACAGATGCAAGCAAATGATCTGCATGGGCAGTCTTTGCTATTACTCTCTGAGAATTGCAATCAGATCTACTTATTTTTTAGTGAAGAGAGTAATTACAATACTCAATATTTGATCAAATAATCATACCAAATATTACCTGTCATAGAAATTGCAGTGGATATATGAGCAAGAGGGTCAAAGTTCAAGGCGTAATGTTATGATGAAGCATACTGGATGCAACAGTACGTACTTTGTAAGGGCAGCTGCAGTATGTACTAAAAGTGAAAAGACAAAGTATGCAATTTGGAACGTAGCCAATGTTAACCATCTTCACTATCTTAGTTTAGCGTGTTAGCATCATGTTTTCTCTATTTAAGGGAACTCATTATTGCTCTGCATCTCGTTTTCTCCACTGAAAGGGCATCCTAGAGGGCTTTATCATGTTTTATCTAACCCAACTATTTTTAATTATTACAATTCCTCTTGAGGGGAACAAGAAAATATGGACCAAATTTGTGGTTTTGTTTGCCACCAGTTCGACGTGGGCATGTTTTCAGACCCAAATGCTTTTTCAAGTTTTTGTGATTCTGAGACAAATTAAATTTTATGTCATGTAAATTAAAAAAAAAGTGAAAGTATCCCTTCTGTGCTTCTAAATACACATATCCTCTTGTGCCACATTTACTCACTTTTACTATGTGCTTCCATTCTGCATGCACACATGTTCTGCCAGGGGAAAAATTGCACTAAATTTGTGGATAAAATTATGGATTTGGATTTTATAGGACCCTTCACTCCGCCTTATCATTTAGTCATGCGCCTGCATAAAGAGCTTCCGTGTCACTTATCAAATGAAATGGCTGCGGTATGCCATTACCACGGAAACCAATGAGGTTTTAAGGTGGGGCTATTGTATGTAATGAAAGTATGAAAGTACATTACATATGGCTTGGAAAAAAAGTGCATTTATGACCAGGAAAGGCTCTTTTAATGAGAAAACAAGCTTCAGCTCGTGTACTCGCCAGGGCCTTCCGTGTTATGAATAGCTTGGTCGCCTATACATTACAGCAAGAAATTCAACATGTCTGCCAGGGGTACTTGGGGAAATCACATTCCTTGGTGTGTGGGAGTGTTGCTTTTTATTACCTGCCTCAGAGCTTCAAATCCAATTCCATCTCCTCACTTCTCCCTGGGCCTTCCTCTGTCAGTGTGGAGAGAACATTGGATAGGTGATGATGCAGCCTTATGGATAGAAACGGCTATAGCCTGCAGGTGACTTTAAATTAACACCCTTCATTAAGAGCATCCATCACATGGGATCCATAGGGAATCGCGGCGGAACACCCATGACACGGAAGTAAAGAGCCCACAGAAAATGGCACTAATTCTGAATACATGCACATCAGTCGTCGGCGAAGTAATCCACCTGTCTGACAAACTTGTCCTCAATAGATTCTTCTGGGTATAAGGTGGAAGATGTCATAAGTTCTGTGCTGGTTTCCAGCTCAGGCTGGCGGTAAAACAAGGCGGACTTTCCAACCGCGGTCGGAGCCGTGCTGTGACAATGCTGTGTGCTGGAATGGTAGGAAGCCTGGGCATACATTCTTTTGTGTTTTGTCATACAGCACAGCTGCATCCTTTATGAGGTAGAGAATGCCTAACCAGCCATCCAAGACAGAAGACAGGCCAGGCATCCAGAGTGACAGCAAAAAAAGGGTACTTCGTTTACATTCAGAGGGACTTAGACAATATTCCCCTGGCCAACTTATCCTGCCGAAACAGCGGCCACACTTGGCCGACAGAGCTGCGATTTTTCAGCGAGGCCTGGAAGCTGCGGAGGCTAGCGGAGGCTTTAGCGATGGGGGCGAGGAAATCTGGGCTGCCGAGCACACCACTGGGCCGGGATCCCTGAGTTGAATTTCTGAAAGGCTCATTATTCTGGATTGGGGAGAAAGTGGCATTGAGGGGTGGAAGGGGTGAACAGGAGCTCAAGGCAAAGTGTCCATCAGAACTGCTGTGGTGCGTTTAGACACATCACCGCTGGGACAAATGGGGGATCAGGGGTTGGAGTGCGATCATGTGATTCACAAGAGTCAGTACCACACTGTTTTTCGCTGTACAGATGGCACCGTTGTCACACTGAGGTAAGAATTGAGGCTCTGTAGACTAACTTGTTTTCTTCCTCTGTCTCAATCAACTAATTTGCCAAAAATTTAAAAAAAAGATATTAAAAAATCCATCAAAGCTGTTATTTAACAAAAATAAATAACCATCATTGATCGTGCACCTGCGACATGATTATGTTTCGATTCAAATTAAAACAAGAAAGAACGCGCTTCACTCCCTTTAATTTGACAAAGAGTCCAGTTCTTAGTGCGGCGGAATACATTACTATCGCAGCTTACCACACATTAATAACTGACATCTCACCAATCTACATTCAAGGGCTTCAAAAGGGAATAAAATTATGAGGAAATTACAAGGCAAGTGAGTTTTGGTCCCACACAGGGAATTAAAACTTATTATCTGTGACAACCTGTCAGCCGGCGAGAACTCAAACACGAGCACAAAGCTCTGCGAGCCGCAGAAGGGAGTTGGAAAAAAAAAAGAGTGATAAAAGAAAAAGGGGAAGGAAAAAGAGAAAGGGGCAGTTAGAGACATCATATTCGCGTGAAAAAAAAAAAAAAAAAAAAGCACCTCCCGGTAGGGCTGAACAGTAAATGTTTTTGGACGACTGTGATTTGACAAGCTTGATCTCAATGTACAGTATAGTCGTACAATTTTTTCAGATCCTACGTTTGTTTTTGGAGATTAAATGATGACACTGGGAGATTAGATGCAATTCTTCCAGAATACACATCGAACCAAGAGTAGGATTGTGAATTAAAAGAAAAGCTAATGATAAAGAAGGACCAAGACGACGCTTATATCACCTGCCATTAAACAAGTTCAAGCATAGCCCATCACAGTCACTTTAACCAGTTCAAGGGAATTACAATACTCTCCGGAGTCGACAGTCAGATGCAATTAGTGGGACTGATGGCAAATTAGACTAAATGATCATGCTATCTGATTTAATGGGCCTGGAGTGGCGCTCGCTCGCACTTCCACAGTCATGATGTCATCAACGTGAATCCCCACGGGGACGAGTCAAACATTTTACTTTAATGCCCCCCAAGGAAATCCACTCCGATTCGGTCCACCCACCCTTAAAATCCCACCTGGGAATGCCCAGAGAGCTGCATGAAAGCGCCCGCGAAGCTTAGAGGAGAGAAAACTTCAGAAAGAAAACAGCTTCTTAGAAGTTGGTCCGAAACATCCAAGCATTACCAAGTTTAGGCAACTTCAGAAAAGCCTTAAAGCTTGGCTACTTCTCAGAGATTTTTTTTTCTGCTTTTCCTTAAAGACAACAAAAAAAGACTGTTTTTGCGTGCGGTGTTATTTTTTTTTTTTTTGACCAAGCTGTGTGCTTTGCCACGGCTCCCGCTGAATGCGTGAACAGAGTTAGTACAATGAGCTCCGGCAAACCGCAAGTAGCCCTGTTAAATAATACGGAGGCGGAGGAGGAGAGGAGGTGGAGGGTGGTGAGGGGCGGGCGGAGGGGGGAGGGTGGGGGGGATGAGGAGAATTTTGGTTGCTCATTCCTCGGCTTTGTGTCATCCCGCTGACATCTGCTACATTTGCATGGCAGCTGGAGATCCTTGGATTAAGCGCTTACAAGAGTATTGCCATATCTCATTTAACAACATAATCATCTTATGAGGAAAGCGATGTTTCATCCCTGGTGCTTTACAAAGCTTGGCATGCAGTTTCCACTGACTCCCTTTCTGCCTCTCATCTCCGTCCCTCCTCTCTTTCCTTGTCTCTATCTTTTTAGCTGTGATGCCTTTGCAACTTACACTTTTGGGAAATCTTGTTCAACAGGACACAGTGTCGTTGTGGCCCCACTGTAGATCACATTATTTACCAGACAGCTCTTTCAATTTTTCCCTTTCTTTCTCCAAGGCTATCTGGTCCTCGAAAGCTCAATCAACATTTCACCAAGGTCTCTGGAACAACCAGCAAAAAAAAAAAAAAAAAGAATGAGCCATATCAAAACAAAAAGCTCCAAGGATGCCTGCGCTTCAATGCTGCCTCTCGTGGCCACACAAGAGGACAGTTAATTCACTTTAATCCACAAGGACAATGTCTTTGGGGTTGTATTTAGCTTGTTTTGATCAGGATCAGCAGATAAAAGGGGGTACTCCACATATTTATCCATGTGATGTTTGTCTTCTAAAAGGAGGAGGAGAGAAGGCCTACACTAAGACATCTTTAAAAAATGTTTTCTTTGTTTTTTTTTCTTGATTTTATCCCCTTTATTTTGTGGGTTGCATACCTAACTTAATTATGCTAAACTATCTCAACAGCTATTGGATTGTTTGCCATAAATTTTGTACAGACATTCATGGTCCCCAGAGGATAAAGCTTACTGATCCCCTGAATTTCCCCCAAGTGCAACCACCATGATGTTGATTCTTTTTTGCTACATATATTTTTATTAGAAATTATATTTTATGCCAATAAAAGTAAACTATAACATGGTCGCCTGGAACCAGGAAATCCATTTGAGACCATTATTGTAGCAAAACTGTTTGCAAATAAGTGTGGAGAGTTGTTGTGTAACTGTATCTCAATCAGTGTTCGTGCAATTGCATTTGTAAATGCCTAAAATAATCTCTAAATGCGTACTTGAGATTTGTAAATGTGAACAGGAATCTGCAAATGTGTATTCAGAATCCGTGTGTGTTATCAGATTAGTAAATGTGTAAAAGAAAATCTCCAAATCTGTATTCAGATTTACAAGTGTATCGAGATTTGTAAATGCGTAGACAAATTTGTAAATGCGTACATAAATTTGTAAATGTGTAAACAAATCTGTAAATGTGTACATAGATCTGTAACTAAATCTGTAAATGCATACATAAATCTGTAAATCTGTAAACAAATCTGTAAATGTGTACATAAATCTGTAAATGCGTAAAGAAATCTGTAAATGCGTACATTAATCTGTAAATGTGTAGACAAATTTGTAAATGAAAAGCTCTATAAAATATGCGTATGATTATCCGTGATTGATAACGAACACTTTAAAAGATAATGGTGACCTTTTTTAGTTTTGAGAAAAATGTCTTGACAACTAATGGCTGGATTGCCATGAAATGTAGGTACATACAATCACTTTGGTGGTCCAATATTTCAGTTAATGACCAAATACCTGCAAATCTAGTAACATTCCCATTAGCCTCAGGTGCAAGTGTTAGCATATAGCTAACACGCTAAACTAAGATGGTAAGCGTTAAATATTACCTGCTAAACATCAGCATGTCAGCACTGATACTATGAATATGTTAGCATGCTGATGTTAGCATTTAGCTCACAGTCTCAAGAGCTGCTACAGTAGCATAGTTATAGACTCCTAGTCTTGATATTAGCTTCTCTCTCTTTAATCTTTCTTTTTCCCCTCTTGGTTAGGTTTAGGCAACAAAACTACTTAGTCAGTTTTAAGGTTAAAATAACTCTGGAAGTGGCGTAACTTGTCGCTCTTTATACTTAATTAATTTTGTGGGATTTATACGAATTACAGTGCATTATTTTTGTAGTTATAGCTACAAACAGTGTATGAGAACAGGCTGCAGTAAGTTTGGCAAGCAGCAAGATGAATAAGTGGAAAAATCTCATAATGGATAACAGGAAATCCTTAGAGTCAAAGCAAAAGAGAGAAAGTCCAGACAAGAGTTTCTTACATCAGTAATGGTTTGCATGGTTTCACAATGAGGGTTCTTTACTGTGACCTTTCTGGGTTTCAGACAGGGAGATAAATGGGTCTGTGTCCACTCAGGTTACCAACACAAGTCCAATTATTTTGTCTTGGCCATCCAATCTGGTTTGCCTTTTTTCGCTTTTTCCTTGCAGCGTGTGATCAAATCTGTGCCCGCTCCTGCATTCTTGGCTCAGGCCGTCTCTCCTCTCCACACCATGTTTATTTCATAAAGAAATCCACAATATCAGAATCATCATATGAGTGCGTGATATGAGATAGCAGCACGGTGCAAGAATGTGCTGATGCTGTCAAGCCCTTTTTCTTCTCTCTAGTTGCACTGGTAAGCGATTCATATTTTGCTTTTACAGTGTCTCACAGTCATGATTGTCTCTACGCGGAGGACAAATCGGCTTGACAGAGAAGGCCTCTTTATTTCTCTACAGATGGAAAAATAGTTTGAAAATATCGCACACTGTACATGCAAAGACACTATTAAAATCCTGCAAAGCAATATAATAACGGTTGCATATGTAATCAAGCGGCAATGTACACTATAACTGACTATGTCTGAGTTCACATTTTGCACATATGCTTACTATAGTGGAATTGAACAAACAACAAAGACATGTGCAGTAGTCGTTTATGTTGCCTCTAGGTGATAAATCTATTGTAGCCTTTTTATACCCATATAAGAACTATCTGTATCGCAGTGCAACCTAGTCTATGAGACTAATAATGCTAAGAAAAATTGTTTTTTATAATTCGTAATTGTGCAATGTAATGATGATTAACTGCCTGAAAGAATATTTAATGAGACTTTATAAGTTATTGTAGAAAAAAAGTCAAGAGAAGGATACTATATAATATTTAAAGGGGACCTATTGTGCTCATTTTCAAGTTCATACTTGTATTTTGGGTTTCTGCCAGAACATGTTTACATGATTTAATGTTCAAAAAACGCTTTATTTTTCTTATACCGGCTGTGTTGCAGCACCTCTTATCGCCCTCTGTCTGAAACGCTCTGTTTGAGACCAGTCTGCTCTGATTGGACGGCTGGCCCACTCTGTTGTGATTGGTCAACCGAACCAAACTCTTCGGACTCCGCTCCAGCTCCGCTCCTACTAGCTTTGTTTGAGGGCGTGATAAACTAGCTGTGAGGCAGGTATTATGCAACTGTGTTACTTAGTGACATCACCACGTTACAGAAGAAAAGCAGACAGTTCGGGAGCAGTGTTTCTGTGGAGGGAGAGTAACTCCCTATGGCCTGGAAATTTGGGCTTTGTAACTTTTCAGACCTTTTATATGCATAAAACTATATAACACACTAAAGGAAAGGGAAAAAGCACAGAGGCATGATAGGTCCTCTTTAAATTAATTGTTTGATACCTTTGGACAGAGCCAAGCTACTTGTTAATGTGTTGTCTTCTAAATCGCAATAATACGCAAATACTTTGAGCAACATCTTCAAAAGTAAATCCAAGTATACAAAATGTGTATTAAACCCACACTGACTGGGACAGTTAGGAGAAACCCCCAATGATTTTCTCTATAGAGAAACAGATGTAGGTCACAGACGCGAAAAGCACTCAGGACACCACAAAGCAATAACTGCAAGGACGAGGTTATATTAGCCTTTATATGAATTGTATACAAAGAAGGGAATTCGCCACAGGGCAAATGTCTTCTACTCGACGAGACCTATTTTATGTCCAAATTCATTTGGGGACATTGCGGGTCATAGCGTCTACTTATACCGGGTCGTTTTTGGTCGTTTGCATTAACATTT
Source organism: Sebastiscus tertius (assembly GCA_916701665.1). Classification (NCBI taxonomy): domain Eukaryota; kingdom Metazoa; phylum Chordata; class Actinopteri; order Perciformes; family Sebastidae; genus Sebastiscus; species Sebastiscus tertius. The sequence continues at coordinate 45,788 of CAKAOH010028873.1, forward strand.
CTCTTGACGTGACTCAGCCGAGGTATCTCAGAGAGCCATCAAAGCAATCTTAGCCTTCTCATAAAGGTGGGAAGGTTTACTCTGCACTCCTTCTTAAGCACTCCGAGCTTTGTTTGTGCCTTATTATATCCTCCCGTCTGTCTGTGTACTGTACTAGGGGAAAGGAACTCAGCACCGACACGGCTTCATTACAGTCTAACTTTAGTATCGTCATTCACTGTACGGATTGATCAAAATGTCAGTGTGACATGACCTCTTTTATTAGCTTATGTGGAACTTACTGTATGATGTACTGACTTTTTTCTGTTTAGAATTATTGTTATTAATCATATGCATAGCAATAATACAATGGAAACAAAGGTTACAGTGATCAACTGCTTATATGGATCAAAAAGCTTGGGGCAGAATCATTCCTATACAAATGCTGTTTAAATAATTGGCTTATAGTAATCAAGTTCATTGTAGGTCTTTTCATACATGACAAAGAAAAGTAAAACTACGGATATTCTACTTTACTTTTCTGCCATTATACTGTATTTACTTTTTTGTAAACAGCACAATACTGTTTTAGGCTATTACCTAAATATAATTTGAACTACAGTTAACTTTATTTTATATTCAGTACTGTGCTGTATTATAGTGCATTTGAATTATACACAGTACAGTAATTTAATCTGTACAGTGATTTGAAAAGCGTTTGAAACAGCTGTACTGTATTTCGAAAGTCAATAGAATTCAGTAAATAGCGAAGCTTTATATTAATGTCATAAATATGCAAATGTCAATTAGATAGTAATCTGTATGAAAAATAAAGTAATAATAACCATCCGCTTATAGTGATCAATTTGACCCGGACAGACGCAATCACTATAAAAGCTTTCCACATCTAAGCTCAAGGGTCCACCCACTAGCTTCCGGAGATCCCAAATGCAACCTCACCCAGCAAATGGTTCCCTAAATAAGACAATTGGTTCTCTTACTAGAATAAATTAGAGGGAGAAAGTCTGAAAGAAAAAAGAAAAAAATAGGGGAAAGTTAAAAAAAGCATTACTTTGTGTAGCATGAATCATTTTCTGCTTTCCTTTCCTGTTTCCTGTTCTTTCCTGTCTCAACAACATCAAGTCTCCACCCGCACATTGTACTCTGTACATTACACATATTATTTAGACTTTAAACAGTGAACTGCGTACCTTGTTCAATCTTTTGCACACCCCATCGTCTTCCTTTCAAACTCTGTGCAGCTCTTCTTCTTCTATTTTTGACCTTTGCAGTACTTGCTTTTTCTTTTCTCTCACGGTTGATTGGTATGCACCAAATACCAAGGCAAATTCATTGAATGTGAAAACCTACTTGGCAATAAACCTGATTTTGATTCTGTTTAGCATCTTGCAACCCCTCAAGTGTATCTTGCAGTCCCTTGAGGTCCAAACCACCAGGTATGGAAAACCACTGCTGCAGGCTAAAGAGGGAGTCTGCAGTTGAGCGAGAACTGTTTATGACCAAATTGGTCTGTTCACCCGAAAAGGTGTATGAATGACAGGATAATTCGCAAGGCATTTCGCATGCAATAAGAACGTGTTTCTTACTTTTGGCGTGTCATTTGTACACCACGTATCGACTGCAATGTGAATGCATGCGCATAAATATGCTACGCTCATGGGATGGACGGGAGCGAAGGTTGATAGGTCCAACAAACATAAGACTTTCAACCAGGAGAACGGTGTTTTGTAAGTTACGTTAGTGACGTTTGTCACATTTTTTAGTGACGTTTCCCGTACTTATGTTACGTTGTTTCCGTACATATTTTACCTAGTTTATGTATTTATTTTCGAGCCCAACGATGACCTTTTTCCTATACCTAACTAAGTGGTTTTATTGCCTAAACCTAATTTAGCGGTTTTGTTGCAAGGAGTACAAATGACACGCAAAAAGCCTGAAATGCGTCCTTATGACAAGCGCAATGTCTTTGTAATTCGTGGTATTTATATGCCTTCCTGTGAGATTGGGTTTAATTGGGAGACAAAAGTGAGGAAAAAAAGGAAACTAGGTTATGGCGGTCAGGTTAGGATTCTCTTGCCCGTTATTCAAGTCAGTCTTGCACATTTCGTTCACTAAGCCAAAGCAGAATTTGCCTTAAATTTCTTCTATAACTTTTAAATTTTGCTAATAATTTGAGAGTAACATATTGAGGCAGCCATTCCACATGCACTGCAGGGACTTACAAGCACATTTCTTCCTATATTCCGGTGCAGTATGGATCTAAAGAAGCAGAACCTGATATCCCACAAAAACCAAACCAAAAGCGTCCCATGAAGCGAAACCTGTTTTCCTGTTTGATCACTTTAACCATGACTGATGTCTCCTATTAGATATGCAAGCACGGCAAATAAATAAATAGAGCGTTTGGGGTGCAAAAAGAGGGGAATTAACTCACTGGGTTATTCATGAGCTATATGCTGTTCGATAGCTGCAGCTAGGCATATGGCAGAGTAAATTAAAAAGGGTTGAGAGGAACAGGTGGTCAGGAGGATGAGGGGTCTCTATAGGAACGGGTGGGGAAGATATAAAGACTGCAAAAGGGTTTCTCTGGCTTTTTTAGCAGCAGTGACAGGACTTAAATGATCAAATCCTGATTTATAAATGTCTTTAATTAGGGTCGAGCATGTCGTAGTTGGAAGTCTGAGTGAATAAAATATACCATGGGATTCCTGAGAACATTTTAATAACGGCGTGTACACGTGTGTGTTATTTCACGACAATCAATCAATCAATAAATAAATAAATCATGTTTTCTCCGTGTTAAAAGCACGCATCATGAAAACTATTCTCGGTGCTGCTGCTTAATTGACACACCTGAATGACTCGAGCCTTTCTTGATTCTCGCTCTAAATTACTGAGTGGGTTGATGGATTTTGCGGCACGGCTGCATGCATTGAGGAGAGCGCGCTCGTGATTTGCTTATGAGTAAACTCATTACCACACATGTACGAGATTTTCCATTAAATGGGAGATTCATCTCAAGTATTAGCGCTGCTTCATTCTTCCTCCTTTTTTCATACTCCCCCACTACCCCCACACCACCACCACCACCACCACCACAATCCCCAAAAACCCTCCCACCCCGCTTACACGCAGGCATCCTCCTTTTCTTTCTTCCAATATCTCCCTGCGAGCAGCCGTGGGGATGGGATATAGCCCGAGGGCACCGATTTCCCTGAGCAAGCAGCCTGCGATTGCACACTAGCTTAATAAACCTTAAAGTATATATTTCTCCCATTTTTTTTTTATCCCTCCCCATCTGCTTCCTTTAATATATATATATATGAATTTTTTTTTCAGGTTGTTTTTTGTCTGCTTAAAGCAACTGTATGACAAGACAGAACACTGATAAAATAATGATAAAAACATTTTACTTTTGCTCTTCTTTTTCTATTTATTTACAAAAACTGCATGTTTCATTACCTCCGACTGTGGATTTTACACAAAGCAACAGTTGGGCAGGACATATGGCAGGCAAAGCGTGGGCACTGTTGTGTGGCACTGCTTCATTGTACACAGATGTTTGACTAGAGTGGGGAAAACATTACAGAAAAGGAATTTAGTATTAATTAAATTTTGCAACTTCCTAGATTGGCGTTAACATGAAATATTGTGTAATTATTATTTCATCATTTGAATACAAGGTTTATAAAAAAAATCGCTTCCTTTTTCCCAGAAGGAGAGGATGGGTTGTATCACTGTTTACCGTTTCATTCAATGTGAACCCTTTGATTGGCTGTGTTCATCAACTTATCGGTTCAATCGCCCTGTTCCCGAAACAAGATATCAATAACACGGATACACATGGTGAAGTTTTTTATGAAGCTTTAATTGAAACTGCTAACCTCAAAGTGTATGAGGATGTTGCAGCTGTGTGCTGGTGATGAGTGCATAAAGAAAATCTTGTTACAGAAATTGCACCCAGGGCGACATATACATTCAAGTGACGGCGTGATTTAATCCCTACTCGTCATATTTTACCGCATGTCACTTATAATGATGTCGGGGGCAGCCCTTTTGTGTAGTATCTTGATGCTGAACGGTCACGGTTAACGTTGTAACATGTGGTTAACATTGTGAAACGGTGGCGGTTGGGTTTCGGCAACAAAACCACTTAGTTAGGGTTAGGAAAAGCATCATGGTTTTGTTTTAAAAGATGCTCAATATGACATTCAGAGCTTATCTATTGTCTCCACATAGCTCTCAACATGGCGACGGCTGAGCTGGCGGCTCACAGCTAATGGTGCTAACAGCACAAAGTTAGCCAGTGGGGTACGAGGGACTTCATTGTCTGCTCAGGTAGACATTACTCCTCTATATCTTTACATTACAAAAAGTTGTTTGCTGCTATACCAATGCTCTGGATATCATATAGAGAATGTTTAAAATAACTGCACTTGTAACGTAACATGAGATATGAACGTAATGTCATGTGACTCAGTGGCGTTGCGTCACGTGACAGAATGTCATCAGTAAAAATCACTCAATTACGACTAGTCGACTCAAGAAATCTTAGTCGACTAAGACCAAAACAACCGATTAGTTGACTAATCGACAAAGAGGGGGCAACCCTAACTGTAACCATGACATTACATGCTGTAATGTTAAAAAAAAAACTGTATTTTCCTCATACTGTCTGCCTGAATATACCTGTAGTTAACCTCTGTCTGAAATGCTCCGTTTTAGTGCATTTCAACAAAATTGCAACAGAATTGCAGTTTGGGTTCATGTTTACTTCCTGTCAGCTGATGTTATTTACATACACTGCAACAGGAAATAAACTGGGACACATTTAGAATGTTTCCGTTTAAAACTGTGTAATGGTCTAAATTTTGTAGATTTGTGACATCACAAATGGACAGAAATCCGGCTTGTTTCAAACGCACAATTTTTGAATACGGGCAGTGTGTGTTTCTCCGTATATTGAGCGTTTTGATAGTTTAACAGTATTTATACAGCACTTGAACCTGCTTTATAATATAATAGACATGAAAATCTCACTTTTTAGAATATGGGACCTTTAAGGAAGTATGTATTTTAATTAGAACCACAATTCAAACCATTAACTTTCTCTAAACACAACTACGTCGTTGTGCCTAAACCTGAGAAATTATATTGTCCTGCCGTTAGAGTCACACACATGTGACTTTATAGGTGAGACTGAGTCAAAATACCCTCATGTCCAAGATAATAATAACAAAATGTCTTGACACCCAGACTGGACCCGAGTACTACAGGCCTGTTACAGTCCAACAGTCCAGCTGCCACATTGCCTTGCAGTGCTACTGCTCCTCTAAATGATTACAAACTGCTGTCAGACAACGATGTTGAACCCTATTTTACTTCCTGTTCTAATTTCCTGTGTGTAAACTGCAAATGTTTAACCGACAGGCGTAATTCAGCAAACAGCAAAACCTCTCCAAGCGACTGCAGCTCACACAACAACCCCTCTGAGCGAGCGTCTTAAATAAAACGTGAGGAATTATGTGCTGAGTGCCGCGCATCAATCACATTGATTCTCCAGGCCTCATCATCCTATATAAAGTCCTTAGTATAATAATGTTGTCAGTGGATTTGGCGCGAGGTGTCTTCACACTGCCAGTGTCAGTTCATTTAGATGCTCCCTCGGAGCCCTGGCAGCTATCATTGCTCATAACCACCGTGTCAGTCAAAGGCGGGGGCAGAAACACAGCATCCTGCCCTTCGGAGGTGCTAACATAATGAAAGAAAGACGCCACGGCTCGGCGAGAGGGTGTGTTAAATGTTTGTTTCCACGAATACCAGATGTGTGACTTGGGCAGGGGAGAGACAGTAATGGAGGCAAACTACTTTTGACACTCTTGACTGTCAGTTTGCTTTGATGGTAACGCGCATTCGCCGAGACACGAGCACTCCCCAACAGCAAGTGACTGCTCGCCCCTGGACCCCTCACTTGTCAAATTTTATTTCGAGACGAGCATGTGGGATGTGTGTTGATCGTCACGAGAGAAAGTTTAAATCTTTCAGAACAACAACGGCGAGAATCGTGCCTCACGGAATAAATAAACGGCCAAAAAATCGTCAAATTTTTGCTGTCAGATTTGGAATCACGACGACTTTGTGTCGCTGCACACACACGCACAGTGTAGGCTACATTTTAATTTAGAAATGCTGAAAGAAAATGTCCAGCAGAACCCAAAATCTCCATTCTAAATGCGGATTTGATTTCATTGCCAGGTGCATACAGTGTGCAGACAGCGTTCGTTCTTCCCTCATCATGCATTCATGAGATGTATTTATGGTTATGGACTGACAGTCGGGAAATAGGACACAGGAAAACATGTGCAGCCAGCGCATTGTGGTGTCTAGAAAAGGATACAGAACATTTCAGGAAGTGTTCATCACCAGGGTTGCCATGGAAAAGTCCAGTCGACCTCGGTATCGCCACGGAAACACAATTAATGTTCGGAGGGAAAGGAGGATGGATTTGAATATATTCAATTATTTAATAATGAATATATTGATTTGATCATAAAAATCAGAAACGTGAATGAATGGAGCAGCGTGTGCTAGTAAAACTGTGAAAGGACATTTACACTCTTTTGCATAAGCAAAAAAGCAAAACCTTTGTTTTCAACTTCAAGGTGATTCCTCATTTCCTTTTCAGACGCCGGGCCTTGAAAAAAAAAAAAGGTTACAGATAATGATGTGAGCGGCGCATTGAAAGCAAAACCAGCGTGATATGGCCGTCGTATTCATTTGAGATCAAATAAAAGATATATGGATAAACGTATGATCAAGAGATTGTTCACTGTGTTTGTTTCTAATCTGGAGAAACAAAAAAAGCTGGGCGGGGAGTTAATCCAACATTATAGTCACAGACACCTTTGTTTTCATTCCACATCTAAAGTATCTGTGCCCGCGAGGGATTTGAACATTTCATGGGTAAAAAAAAAAAAAAAAAATCACTATTATTCCAGTTTTTGTCTCATTAAAAAAAGAAAAAGGTCCTTTTTAATAATGCCAATGTCCTTCTCATTCCCTCAATAAAAGGCCGGCACAAAAGTTACGGGTTTAACAGTTTTTCCTGTGCATGATCATTCGTTGTCTCCCCCCGTGTTCCACAACCCAATTAGGCTTGCACAGAACAGTGCAATGTTGCTGCCCTGAGCAGTATGGTGGCTCTGAATGCCCAAGGTGTGTTATTATCTTGTATTAGTGCACCACCTGCCTTGCCATAATGATTAGCTAATTGGCTCGGCGCGTGTCTTGAAATAATAAAGAAAGGAGACGTTTTACTCTGATTAAGGAAGCACATCAAGTGGAGAACCAGGCCGACGAGATCTACACAAAAGTACACGCCGCGGCTGCAATCCTGAGCGGCGCGGTGTGAGGTGATGTGAACTTCATGCGTCGTATTCAGACGTGAGTGTTGAGCAGCGTGTGGTATTCAGGTAATGCTTTGTTCACTGATGTATCTTTACGTATCAAGCAACTAAAATATACAACAAAAAATATTATATCTATTACATCATTGTACTTTTTCTGTCAATTACTATTTAACATGGTGGGAGAATATATGATTATATGTTATTAGTTAAAACAATAATCACTAAAACACTGGTTGGCTCCCATGTAATGAGCTCCCTACTGATAGATTAGACAGAGCTTGCCTTTCAACTCAAGTACTGTAGCTCATTTTAAGTGGAATATACTTTCAATTGTAACATAATTTACTCAGTTTAAAGCTGCACTAGTCAATGTTTATTTTCAAATAACAGCTAAACATAGTGGAGCATTTAGAAGCTAAATATCCCCATGAGTAGTCGGTGGAGACCAAAACCGAGCTACAAAAAGAGTAAATATTGGACTAAAGGCCTTTGCATAACCAAGTTTGTATTTTTCATCCGAAAGTGTCTAAGGACGTGCATTCCAAGCAAAAATACTATTCGTTAATCACAGGGAATTAGTTGATTATTTTTCGTGAATCGCGCATACCCCGCACTGACCAAAAAGAGCCGAACTGAACGTGCCACAAACATTTTACGTTATAACATTACTACCAGCGCCTGCGACGGTTAGAACAAGGGAAAATATATATATTTTTAAGACAGGACTATAGTCGCATAAACTAGTCGATTTTTTATAATTTAAAGACTATTCGAAAAAACTAAATTGCCGCACGTTTGAAAATAAATATGACCTCACGTTGTGCCAATCACGTTTACACACCGACAGATACTTTTTTTTTCTATGAGCGGAGCACGGATTTTTTAAACGTCAATATCGCAGTCGATCATGTTCATTTAATTGTGGGAAGCCAAAATCGTGATCTCTCTTAGTACATACGAGAGAGAGTGTCTTTTGGACTGCCAATAAAGGGAATAAAGTCTATTAAAGAGTCTGACAGGAGCTTATTCCTGTGACTCAAATATAACCATCGATGCAAAAATGATCAAATGTGAAAAGTTACGACTATGAGAACCATAAAAAGGGGATACTAACTACTAACTAAGAAAAGTTATTTGAAATTGTGTCTCCTGTCCGACAGCGTTTTGTTGGAGGGATACAATAGAATAATACAATTGAAGGACATTGTACCGTCTGCAAATTCTCTCATTAAACCAATATTTGCATTTGTATGATTTCTAACTGTCACACCTTGAGCGTGTGTTGAATTATGGGTAGACTACACTTTGACTGTGAATGATGTTCTTCAACCATGACTCTACCCTTGAATATATATTTTTTGCATTTATGGCTCCAATGAACATAGACGATGTGAGTCTTTATCACAGCCATGACCTCTAGATTTCAGACACATTTTTCAAAGCCAATTACTGACTGACTAGTGACTGCTGTTTACCTTTGAATGCCAGTAAACTACAGACCAGTTTGTGTAGTGAACCGCTTCACTTTAGGTCAGTTCTTTCACTGTCTGTATCAAAAGCCTTTCCACTTTAAAAACATATACTTTTCACCGCAGGAAGGACGCAAATACCTGAGGACTGTGTTGAAATAGTCACATTACCGCACTCGCACACGGATTTCAAACACAAGGTCGTCCTCCTCGGAGGGAAGGGAATGTTCCTAGATTACCCTGACTATTTCTGCAATTTCCACATAGCGGGGATGAGCTCTGTCCAACTGGGCCACTGATACCGGTGAAGCTCTGCAATTCAAAAAAACTTGTGGGGTTACACACTCTGTTTTTGAAAAGAAAACTGTTGCTGTTTACTGTATCTGGAAGCTTGGTGGCATAGCAACTACTTGCGGGTCATGCAGGCCAGCTAATATGATAACTCACTCCCACAAGCCAATTTTTTCGCCTAGGATGGCGAAGGCATAATTGCTCTACTTTGCCTCTGAATGGCTAGTTCTTGTTGCCTTCGTAGGTTGGGTTGTTTAGGTCTAGGCATGAGGAGTGAGATTGGTTAGGGTAAGAATATCAGGATAAGCCAATCAGAGGCAGAGTAGGGTGGGTCATGCCTTTGTCATCCTAAAAAAACAAAAATATCCCGCAAAGATCAACACCATTTTTCAACCACCGCATTTCAAAATTGTCGAATTTTGCAGTTCTAAATACTTCTGTGGCCAAGCCATTACAATCTAGCAATGTACGTCAAAGCACAATTTCACCAGCAAAGGCCACTTGAAAGGTGTAAAAACAAACTTGAGAGCGGTTGAACTCGAGGCTTTGACCATGTTCTTTTCTAGGTTGAAAAAGCAGTGTCGCCGGAATGAGTTTTGAAGTGTGGGTGAGTGGCATCTCGCTTTGGATGACATAATACAGTGTTTCTCACAGGATTTTGTGAGACTCTGGTGGGCGGACATCGGACTCTCTAAGAGCGGTCTAAGGGCATGCTCCCACGGAAGAAATTTTTTTACATTTTAAGGTTAAATGCATCAATCTGGTGCACTTTGAGAGCAAAATTAAGAGGCTAGATCTATGAAGAGCTTTGTGCTCTAGTATACAATTTCATCATAAACACATTGGTTGTATAGATATGAATGCTAATGACACAGCAGAAGGTCACACCTACAAAGCATCGCTTTCGTTTCATTTTGAAACTGTGACGAGCCTACCTAGACTGTGGTGAGCTGGATGTCCAGCTGGATGTCCAGCAGGTAAATCCACAGTCCGCAGTAAATTAGTTACAATAGTTTCCTCTATTTTGGACCGTCCGGCTTTCCATCCCCTCAAAGGTCAGCACTGGTAAGAAGACTTACTATTGCTCAAAAGGCACAAAGTTTGTGGGTCAAAAGTCACCGAAGTTGACCTCCACGGGGAACATTTGCATGGATTACTTTCACCTTCTCAAGCGGATCCTCTTATCACAGCTTAATTCTGATGGTTCCAGGCCCATAAGTCAGTACAAGTCCCTCCCATGCATACAATATACTGTTAATTCCAGGACAGGTTAAAGCTACGAAATGATATAATTTAATAATGTGAGTGATACGTGTTCTAGTATATTTTCTAATAAATTACTAAAAAAGTTATTTAGTTAGCTAAGAACTTCCTCACTCATAGACAACACTACTACTGCCTACAACCGATATGCTAAAAATAATGCACATCTCATGTGCATTGCATAATTCATGTGTGTTTCACTCATATATGAATATATTCATCAGTCGGTATTTATAATTTTATCAGGATCCACAAATTCAGAGATAAAAAATGTACAATTTTTTTGCAGTTAATGTACATAACTTGTTTGGGAAGCATTATTTTGCAGTTTGCTACTGTTAGAGGCTGAATCAAGACCTATACAGTAGGAAATAAAGATTTCATAAGCAGCCATGTTAAACAGTGCTTAGGGGTTGCCTGGCGTCCGCTCAGTCCCAGACCGCCTCGGCTACAGTACTTGGGTCGGCTTGGTTGTCACTGGGACAAATAGTAAAGGGAAGATGGCTAATTGTAGAGGTTTGCTCTGGGAAGTCCCCAGGCAGAGGAGATAACACGAGCGCTCCACGGGGGCCTTATCAATGAGTAATGACCTTGGCTGTCTTCCTTCACACATGCACACGGCCCGTCCGCGAGCTCCACCGGATAGACAGTGACATCATCCCAGGGTAACCAAATGGATAAGTGGGTGCAGGTTTGGTGGTGAGGGGATTGGTTGGGAGTGGTTAAATTGTCCATTAGCACAGTTTGAAGATGGACTCCTGGGTTTTGGGAAGCTTGCTTCACCATAGAGAGTCAGATGGCTCGCTATCTGTGGAAGTGGGGGGCGGGGAAACATTTGTCCTAAAAGCTTTTGGGAATTTTTTTTTTCCTGCTCTGTCCCTCCAAATAGGTCATGGGCAGTGGTGGAAGAAGTACTCAGAGCTTTTACTTTGGTAAAAGCAGCAATACCACAGTGTAGAAATACTCTGTTACAAGTAAAAGTATTCTTATTTCAGTAAAAGTACAAAAGTTCTAGCGTAAAATTAAAGTATCAAAAGTAAAAATACGCATTATGCAGAAAGCAGAGTCATATACTTTATATTACTGAATTATAATTATTGACGCATTAATGTATAAACACCACTTTAATGTTGCCACTGACAAAGGGAACTACTTTATATACTGCTGGGTAGCTTAACCTACCACAATCTATCATAATTCATCAGTTAATGTAGATTTTGATTGAACAATCTGAATCTGCAAAGTAACTAAATAGGGCTGAGACGATTCACAGAACACAAAACAATGACAAATATTGTCCAGAAACCCTCACATGTACTGCAATTATCATAAAAAATATGCTCAAATCATAACATGGCAAACTGCAGCCCAACAGGCAACAACAGCTGACTTAAGTGTGCTGACTTGACTATAACTTGCCAAAACTGCATGTGATTATCATAAAGTGGGCATGTCTGTAAAGGGGAGACTCGTGGGTACCCATAGAACCCATTTTCATCCACATATCTTGAGGTCAGAGGTCAAGGGACCCTTTTGAAAATGACCACGACAGTTTGTCCTCGCCAAAATTTAGCACAAGTTTTGAGCGTTATTTAGCCAAGCTAGAATGACATAGTTGGTACCAATGGATTTCTTAGGTTTTGTAGTTTCACATGATGCCAGTATCTTCACTCCAGCTTTTAAAAAAACCCACAAGTTGCGTTAACGCATTAAAGAAATTAGTGGCCTTAAAATGAATTTGCGTTAACATGCTATTATCGCATTAACTTTGACAGCCCTAGTTTAAAGCAGTCACTTGACAGAGCTGCTGGGCACTGATTCGTCCATAAAGGCTTCAAATCGCACACAGAAACACTAAGTGATATCCACAACACAGCCCCAGATCAGTGATTAATAATTTATCCTTTAATAGCAGAGATAACTTACTACAGCCAAATAAAGAGCGTGGAGGGGTGTTGGGGGAGGGGCTTTATGCATGCTTTATACCTCCGGTATTGTTGCAATGCCGCCTTGACAGTTTCTCTCCTAACCCAGTTTCCAACTGAGTGTGTTTCACCTTGGAGCGAGCAGAGAGGCACTATTCAAATGGGGATAAAGTAGGCTGACAGTCGCTTTCCCCCACAGATATGTCCTGCTTCAAAACCTAAACATCTCTCCTTGCTCCCGGAGAATAAATAAAGAAATAAATCGACGACAAGCAGAAGAAGAAGAAATACTAGCGCTGCTGCATCCTCCGGAGGATAACAAGAATAATGCTTTCATTTGCTGCAGGGCCTCCACTCCTCACCAAGTATAGACATGGCTTTTATGGCTGTAGTATTTCTGATTGGCATCCTAGGACAGCCATTTGAATTATTTAATAGAGCTCCCATTGCCTTAGTGGAGGGGGAGAGAAAAGAAATATGTTTGTGTTTGTGTGTGTGTTTGTGTTGTCGGGAGTTTTCTACGACGCCTCGCTCTTTGCTTTGGCATTCTCTCAGGCTTAACTTAAGTCAAGCGAGGGGGTATTGTTTTAGCAAACAACTCAAATGTCACTTTTATTCTGAAGAACAGTGACAAAAAAAGTACTTGAAACGTCTCGAGAAAAACAAAAGCAACGATCGCGCGCGGCACACGAAAACTGCCTTTTTGATATTTTTGATGATTAAATGCGAAATTAAACATTGAACACGCTTGCTTTGTTTCTGCCCCGCAGGTGCCCGAGGGGTGAATCAGTCAATCCGAGATCACAATGTAGAACACAGAGAGGATATTGAAGGGATCTGGGCCTTGGGCTTTAACGAACCTGATCCATTTCCTGCCGCGGAAGAGGCGGAAAAGAGAGAGAAAAAGCGGGAGATGAGTTAGTCTCTGCGGTGTGTAGCTATCTCTCCCCAGAGCCTTGTGTGGGAATGTGCAGGTGTTACAAGATCTCCTGCACATCAACATTCTTCAACTGCCTTACTCGCTGTCTCTCCCTGACAGCGCGTATCCAAGTTTTTGAAAGACTTGAAATGAAATTAGATAAAACCACAGCAAGTCAACAAATCATATCCATTCCTGATAAATGGAACGCATTGTGACCCAACACGATCATCTCTCTTTGGGGGATATTCAGCACGTGCGGGAAGGTGCAGCCTGAATGTGATGTAAATAAGAAATGCACCCTGCTATCTGGCTGGACTGTTTAGATATGACCGTCAACAGCTGGACACGACCTGTTTGACCAGACCCTGTGACTGCCCCCCTTTCCCATCTCCACATCCTGTCTTTATCAGGACTGATCGCCTCAAGCCTGTCTGACCTTGGCAAAGCAGATAAAAACAGCAGACAGATAAGGAAAGAAGGGGCCACGGGAAAGAACAGGGAGGGAATGTGAAGAGCAAAAGAGGAGTGGCTCGCCATGCATTTTTTTTTCCTAAACTCTTGGCTGTTTGAGAACCCCAATTTACATGGCCGGGGAAATCCTCTGGGAAGCTTTATGATAGATGAATAAGAGTACACTACCACGGGGGAGGAGATGAAGTCTGGGATGACCCGCTTTTGCAAATTTGGCCCCAGGGAGAAGGAAGAGGAAGCCGGGAAACTTAAGCTTTTGCAGAGTGGATATCGCTGTTGAGCCCCTCAAGCGACATTAGAGTGCTAAATTTATCATTGTGTCATATTTGGGATTATGATGGGCTTTATGGAAGCAATATGCCCCGTCAGCAAGTTAGTCCTTGAGTTTATTTAAACCACTGTTTCTTGATGATGTACCCGTACGAAGACATTCCAAAGAAATTAACTACTACTAGTATTTAAACCATAATAAATGTATGCAAATGTTCTTAAAGAGGACCTATTATGCTTTTGTGTTTTTTTTTCCTTTCTTTCTTTTAGTGTTTGTGCGTGTAAAAGGTCTGCAAAGTTACACAGCCCAAAGTCCACGCCAAAGGGAGTTACTCTCCACCACAGAAACACTGCTCCTGAACTGCCTGAAATGCCTCGCTTGAAGTCCCGCCTTTTCTTCTGTAACGCGGTGATGTCACCAAGTAACACACTTTGCCTAGCGGCTAGTTTGGCACACCCTCAAACAAAGCTACTTTGAGCAGAGCTGGAGCGGAGTCTGAAGAGTTTGGCTCAGTTGACCAATCCCAACAGAGTGGACCAGCTGACCAATCAGAGCAGACTGGGCTTTTCAGGGTGATTTACATTTAAATCACGTTAAAAGAGACAAAGTCTAAATAAACCACAAAAACATGCAGTCATTTATAAAAAGCTAGGCTAATGCTAACGTAATACTATGAAGAGCTGTGGATGCTGCTCTAAGGTTAAGCTAAAGTTACTTTCAGTTGGATACCTTACGTGTTCTGAAGGCCCATTTTTCCAAGACCCAATAGTCCAAAAAATGTCCGACAGCCCATAATCCCAAACAGAAGCACATGACTATTTATTATGATCAGTCATTGGACCTTCCCGGTCAAGATATTTTTTCCCTACCATAGCAAAGGCATGACCCGTCATCCTCTGCCTCTGGTTGGCTTACCATGATATTCTTACCCTAAACCTAACTAATGTCACTCCTCTTGCCTAAACCTAAACAACCAAACCAACGAAGGCAGCAAATAATAAGAGGTCATGCCTTCGCCAGTAGAAAAAGTGAAGGTCCGATGACGTCATTCTGCATAATTATTTGCCATGTGCTTCTGTTTGTGTATTTTTGGAGCAATGTGTCTTCGGAATAATGGGCTGTTGGAACAACGGACTGTGGTGCTGCTAATTAGCTGCTAGCTAAACCCCAAAAAATTATAGTATTTTAGAGAACAGGGTGTGCAAAAGCTGTAGCTTCAGAATGCTATATATAAATGCAAAAATGGGAATAAAATTTCCCTGCCTTAAACGAGACTAAAATGAACTGAAAATGCTGCGTTGGCTTTCAGTGCCTGAGAAGCATTAAATGGATAGGCGACCTATTGAGTGTGATTTGCATGCTCATTAAAGTTTGAGCTCATCCAAATGATGCTTTACTAGGACAAATGTATCAGTCAGCATTATAGGAGTTATTAGAAATGATGAAATGTAAATCAAGCAGAATCATGGCAGTTAAATGTTTCAGAGCAGTTTTGTGTTATCGATAATTTGAAAAATAGATTATTCTCACTCTTACAATGTGATAAGTGGGAGTAAAATAAAACTGTGAATGTGAAGGATTAGCCATTTGGAGGACTATGAAAAAGTAATTTCTTTTCATGTGACTGCATAATGTTTTACAATTGGCTCAAATCAAATTGATTATAGTCCTATCTGGATTGGTGTGATACCAAAGACACTTGTTATTGTAACACAGGCTGACAAAAAAAAGGAATCAAAACCTTTGATTATGGCCATGGATTATTAGTGACGGCACGGGGATGGTTTGTTCAGGGCAGATGCTAATAACCAAACTGTGTGTGTCTCCATGTCCCCTCTCGGACACAGACTAATGAGAAGTGACCCTTAATTGTGTTGTTCTGTTAAGGTGGCACGCCGTCAGCGAAGAACGGACAGGAATAAAGGAGAGACTTCTCTGTTTATTCACAAAAACAATCAAAACTGACTGATGGGGAAAAAATAGATATCTGCCATTAGAATGCATATGAACTTGCTGATCTCAGCATTCAAACCGTAACATTGGTACTTTCATGTTGTATAGGGGTGGTGGGAAAAAAGCGATAGTGGCAATATTGTATCGATACGCGGAAGTCAAGTATCGATCTTTTATTGTACAAACTATTAACCTCTAGAATGGAGATACTGATATCATATGAATCTAGAACATCTAAGGAATCAATTGGTATCAACCATCTCATGTTAGCTTGTCGGGAAGAGCGCCAAATAACGCTCCAAAGTTACGCAAACTTTTGGCGGGAAAAACTGGCCTAGCCATTTTCATTTGACCTCTGACCTAAAAATATATGAATGAAAACTCTGAGATGAACAGAGTGAAAATTAGATCTTATCAGATAAAACATGTTGACAAACTGCATTTGCTGTTGAAAAAAAAGGTATCGCAATACTCAGCGTATCGCAAAATGTTGAAAAAACGTAATTGGATCGTGTCGTGACTTAAATATCGTAATAATATCGTATAGTGGGGCCTTCACGTTATGCTCAAATATTGCACATCATGCTCAAAGTTCACTTGTCACAGACGACACAACTTCTTCATGTAACCCGCAAAAGGTTAGCAGTTTTGCCCCGTGCCATCCAGAGGTCTGAATTAGCTTTTAACAGTCTCACAGTGTCGGTGCTGTAATTGCAGCGCTCTAGGAAGTGTTGCCCCCTGGCTATACCATTCCGCGCCTCCATTTCCTCCCATCATGACAGCTGTATCTCAGCTCTGATTGGGCGGTTTGCTGCAAGGAGTTCCTGACCTTTCAGATGGAGCCCGATTCGGTTGGCTGGTTTACATTCTGTCAAACATGAGTCTTGTGAGGCACAGGGAAACTGCATCCCCTTCCAGAAAATGTCAAACAGCCGTGGCACGTCTTCGCTGGCACTGTACTGTGATATTATTTTTGAAGAATCTTGGCAGAGGTTGACACATGTCTTGCGGTTGACCGGAAGAACTCGGATTTGCATTCAAAGTGCTTGTTCAAATAAACAGCATTTGATGTGGTTCATGAAGATCAGACATTTTTTTGACGGAGTTAGAGAACAAAGTGCACAGTTGTGGCGGTAAAAATAAAGTAAGAACATCAGGGCCAGGAAGAGCGTGTGTCTTTAAAGCTAACTCTCAACAGAGGAGAGGGGATGTTGCACGGGACGCTAATGCCGGCAAAAGCTCCAATTAGTAAGTTAATTAGTCTTGTATTAATACTTTATTTGTGATTCATGGAACTGACTACAGGCTTGACACTTGCATTTCATTACTTTTGAGAGTCTTGCCTCAGACTGGCACTGATGTGGCAGAAAACAGCCTGGTAGAAAAGTTGGGAGAATGTGCAAACCGAAGTTCAGATTGTGCTTAACTAAAGAGGAATGTAATTATTTTTACCTCTATGTTAGTGGCTGAAATATGTTAGAGCTCCTTTAAGATACGATATTGCTATGCAGAAGCCATATCTCTAAAAGTAAAGTAGTTTTTGCCAAACTAGCAGCACGCATGGATGTCAATGTCGGCCTGTCGGTCCATCACTTTGGTCCAAATTGCGACATCTTTTGTGAGCTTCACAAGCAGTGATCAACAGCTACATCACACAACTATTTGCTATGTAAAGATATAGAGGAGTAATGTCTACCTGAGCAGAGAATGAAGTCACTTTTCCCTTTTTGTGTGTTTTAATCCGAGTTTCTCCGTGCTTTGTTGACATAGCCGGGCCGGGCATGCTCGCCTTTTAGTGCATGTGAGCGTTCCGACTGACGGTGCTATTGCAGAAGCGTTTCACCCACCCTCCGGTTCCCCCCCAGGTTAACACTGTTAGCACTATTAGCACCGTTAATGGCTCAGCCATCGCCATGTCGTGAGCCAACGTGGAGGCGATAGAAATGATCACAATCTCACATTTAGCACCTATAAAAACAGTTCAACTGTTTTAATGCACAAAATATGCAAGTATTTGAAAAATACAGCTTGAATTGCAGCTGCTCGTCTACGAAAACAAGCCCAAGTCTCCACCACTGTCGCCCGGGAGTCCTCCCTCTCCACATGCCCCGTGTACTTGCATTCCAAACACTGTGTTGTATGCATATAAGCCCCAGTCTGTCAGCTGTTAACCACCGATGCCCACCTGTGCAGGTGTATTACAGCCCATCACACACAAACACACATGCACAAACATACCCAGGTGCATCGTCCAACGGATTAAAGCGCTGGGGATGGCATTCCAAAACCCTACGTGTAACACGTCCTGTTGGCCGGCATCCAAAAACGTAACGAAAGACATTAATTAAGTAACATAATTAGCATGCTCCTGTGCTCAAGTGACATTTCCCATCCCTCCCTGCAGCGCAAGGGTCTGGGCTCTATCCTCCACCACAAGTGTCAAGTTGATCCTTCTCCTGCCTTCCACTAATGCCAGAATTAATAACTCCACGTGGCGTCATCTCCTTAGCTTATGTCCAGCAGGAGGTGCTGGGAACCGCCTGTGCCCGTCGTTATGGCGATTAATCTGCCCCGAATTGTAACACCGAGGGTGGGCCCTGGCCTGAATGAGTGGGGTCCGGTCTGATGAGAGACAAGGTGATAATTGCCTTTGTGTTGCGGAGAGGAAAGGGCAGGGGCAGTCAAGGGCACCGCCGCGGCCGACTACGGTAAATCTGTCAGCGCACGCCTCGCGATTCAAAGCCGAGGGGCTGCAAACACAGACTGTGTTTGGCTTCTCTGTTTGGTAGGCGGGTGGTTAATGGGGTGGGCTATGTGGTTTTAGTCTGTGTGTGTCTGCGGATACGTTCCCGTGTCTGCATGCGCCGACAGCTTTTGCTTGTTTGTGTGTATATTTGCCTCGGCCGTGTTATCTTGTCTGCAGGATAAACTGTTTTTCTTGTAAACACTATTTCAGCTTTTCTTATTACAGATGTGCATCAGTTGACTCAGGGCTGTTAGATGGGCATCAGTTGTCTGGTGGCCATCACACATTGTAAGAGAGGGATTTTGATAAGACTTTAAATGTTTTGAAGTGGGTCAAATGTTTTCAATTTTGTTCTAAAACTACTACATCAAGTGGTAACATGTTTTTAATGTGTCTGTCTATCTATCTATCTATCTATCTATCTATCCATCTATCTATCTGTCTATAATGTAGGATGAAAGATAACACTTTCAGTAAAAATCATAAACCTACTGTAAACCTTGCCTTTTTACTGAAAAAGTATACCAAGCATTTGAAAATGAGAGATACATTTTCACCGGCAATGGGAGCTGAAGATAACACCTTTTATGTGAAATTGCATACTGTTATACGTGATACACTGATATATGTGAATGTGAGGAAGAATGATGCATTTTCAAGGTAAATAACAAAACAGTTGTGTGTGGTTGTTCTCAGTCAGTGTTGCTGTCATTTCCTGGAATATCATGTCAGGAGAAACCTCAAGGACGCATTCCACTCATATAATTCAACTCAGGCATTTCTCAAGAGCCCTTGAGGGGCGCTTTCAAAGTGCTTTCCCAAAAGACTGACGCACATTCTTCACACATTCTCTTACTCTTAGTCGGCTGCGTGTTCTTATGTACTGTAATCAACAGCAGGTTGACGGCCACTCTGTGCTGGTAAACTACTGTAGGTAGTCAATTAAAACATTAGCCGAGATGAAAATGGAGAATTTTTTTTTTTTTTAATTATGATTTAGATTTAATTGTAGTGTTTCATTATCTAAGGAAACCATAGACTGTATATAAGAAGTGGACTTAGTCACCATAATGTCACCCATTAGTTTGTGGACTGCCGTTTTGAAGCCTCGGGTTTGGCATTTTGGCCATCACCATCTTGGCTTTGGCCGTCGCCATCTTGGTTTAATCTGTTGCCATCTTGGTTTTGGCCTTTGCCATATTGGTTTTTGGCTGTCGTCATCTTTGGTTTTTGGCTGTCACCAACTTGGTTTTGGCCGTTTCCATCTTGGTTTTGGCCATCACCATCTTGGTTTTGTCTGTTGCCATATTGGTTTCTGGCTGTCGTCATCTTGGTTTTGACCATCACCATCTTGGTTATGGCTGTCCTCATCTTGGTTTTGGCCATCACCATCTTGGTTTTGGCTGTCCTCATCTTGGTTTTGGCCATCACCATCTTGGTTTTTGCCATCACCATCTTGGTTTTTGGCCGTCACCAACTTGGTTTTGGCCATCACCATTTTAGTTTTGGCTGTCCTCATCTTGGTTTTGGCCATCACCATCTTGGTTTTTGTCCGTCGCCATCTTGGTTTTGACCATCGCCATCTTGGTTTTAGGCAACCAGAATTGACACGAGAAGGTGGAGCTTAGTACAACCGAACGCTGAATAAGTCATGTTTAGGTAACCAAAATGATGTCTGTTTGGCTTGAAATGGGACCAGAATTTATTAAATGAACATCATGCTGTATTGAAGAAGACTTGAAACTAGCAATTGAGACCACAAACTCATAGACTTCTATACAATCGGACTTCCTTTTGCAACCAGAGGAGTCGCCCCCTGCTGGCTGTTAGAAAGAATGCAGGTTTACGACACTTCTACATTGGCTTCACTTCTCACAACCAGAGGTTGCTCACTGAAGGAAACTAGGCCGCTACCGGCAGACCTAACTTAGCCATAGCTACAGCAATAACGAGCATTGCTACATTTTGCGAATGTGTGACTAATACATGTTAATAAGATTGCAAATCAGCAAAATAATCATATACAGTGAGGGGAAATGATTTGATAGAAAATGGCAAAAGGCAGGTTTGTAATCTGACAAGGCTGTGTCCTCCCTCGTGTTTGCTGATTGATTGATTAAACCACTGCCCTGACCCCCATTGTACCTGCTTGAACCCATCTAAAACAAGCTGAATTTTAATGAGCCGTTCATTCACGGAAGGGCATTGTAATACCACGCGGGCAGCAATTGACAGCTACGGGGAGTTTTTTTATTAGGTCTAAACACAAGAGGCGAATCTGAATATGTCATGTGTTAACCTGTCAAGGGATCGAGCCAGTGTGTCAGTGTTGTCGTGTTAATGTGTTGCCGACTGTCTCCAGTCAAACAAGCCACTTTTGACATTTGCCTTCGTCCAGTTATTTGCATCCGTGGCAGCGAGTCCTAAAAAGCAAGATATAGTAGCAAAGGCATGGTGGCCTTTGCTTTCTTTTTTTTTTCTATCCTTCTTTTCCCAGTAGATCAGGCGTCGTGGGCTGCAAAAATAAATTTTGTGCAGCTGCACATTTCCTCCACGATTTGAATATAGAGGGGACAACTTTGGGACACATTAAGGTTCTCTATTTTTCTGAGCCGCAGTTATTCTCTTATAGTAGTGCCTTCATTAGACACCTGGGATCTTAACTGTATCTTTACTGGTTGGTATAAATACTAATCAAATCATTATGGTACAACAGGGCCCCCTTTAATGCATCTTTCCTTAAGCCCTATTTCCCCGTACAGGCAAGTAATGTGACACTATATTGGCTCTGATCAAACTACTGATCCCTAAATGGGATGTGTGTTTGCACAACGGGTATGAATGTGCTTGTTTGTATACATTAAGAGAGAGCTGTGTAAGGGGGAGAAAGAGATGAGTTGCTTTGCATGTCGCCTGCGCTAGTCAGCAATTGATCGGCCGCATGCATTAGCAGATTGCCTATTGATGAGGGGGAAGATTTATAATGCGCTGATTGATGGTAGCAATCTAGGAGTATAAATAAAAGAATATGTGCCTGAACTGGTTGGCGGTGGCAGTAAAGCCTTGATTTGCAAGCTCATCTGCAATCGCAAATGTCACAGTTAGCGTGCCCTCATCACCGGGCACCACTGACGGATGATGTGTACAGTGAAGTCAGATGTCAGGCACGCTGAAAGGACGACACGTCTTGGTGGTATTCATTCATAGTGTGTCACAAGACAAAATAAAGCTGAGAGAAAAACGAATGCATTAAAAAAAGGATACGTATTTTGGTTTATAGTTTGGCCTGAGGTAAAAATCAAATGGATCTATTTAATAGGTCTATCGGTGTTTAAACAAACCCTTACAAAAGCAATGAGAAAAGGCCCTTCCTGCCCAATTAAAACAAAATAATCAATGCTTTCATCAAATTTTATTGTATTTTTATGTATTTTTACACACAGTGTATGTTACGCAGTGTATTTTTTGGTGCTTACACCACTCTGAACTTACTTCCTTTACTTATGATAATTTATAGTTTATTTCAGTGTTGTAATATATTTCTAAAAGGTAAACAAAATTCAGTTATTAACATAAAGGCGGGACAACAGGGATATAAGTAGGAGCTGGGAATCTGGAGAGTGGATTTATTAATTTATTTACATGTCTTTATTAATTATTTATTTTATTTTAAATGTATTATATTTTTATTTTTAATATTTCTCATTTGTTTATTTTTATTATCTTTTTTTCTCCCTTGTTTTTGAATACTTTGTTTCCCAATTTACAGTTTTTCACGTACATACTTTATTTGTTATGGTTTTTACGTTGTTGTAGTCATTTTTTTAAGGAAACAATAAAAAGCATGATACAAAATATGTATTATCTTAGACTGTACTTTAGTATATTCATTAAAACTGCAGTATTTTGAGTATATTTTCTACATGTGCTATAGTATCATTTCCTCCAGTATATTTATTCCTAGTAGTGTTTTTAGCTTGTGATTATCAATGTGCTTATTGTATAATCTGTATGTAAATTGTTGTAATTTCAGCTTGCATTACATGTATAGCTTTAGCATTAAAATCATTCTGTATGTGTCCTCATCAACCCCCGTAGGCAGCAATTTCCCAGAAAAAAAAAGGCTCTTGAGTAATCACAGTAGAAAACACAATACTTTTCAAACTAAAATTAACATTTAACATCTTCAAATTCAAAAGAGAGCCCATCACAATCACACCCTTGGAGGAGATAATAGGGGAGGGGTGTTTTGGTGCGGTTGAATCATTCCGTTTAAGCCAGTCACATAACTTGTGTGAAACATTTACAGTGAAAATGAGTCAGCTAATGGAGAGAAGACCAACTTCTCCAGGAATAAAAATAATACTGCTCTCTGGGAGACGCAGAGACGGAAGGTAACACAATGATGATGTTCCTTTTAATGTTGAATGCATGCTTGTAAAGTTATTGAAAGTCCAGTTTTCACGTGTATCGGACAATTGTTTTTAATGCAATTTTCCACAGAATAACGACTATGATTATTAGCTATGTAGTACAAACTACACTCATTTTTAAGCTTTTACGTGTCTTAAAAAAGGCGGTTGCCTTGTGACTAAATGTGGCGGGAAATCACGCTGTAGTACATTTATATATATATAAAAAAAAAGTTAGCTTTTTACTTCTGGTGATCGCATTTACACTTCAAAAAAGCGTTGTTCATTTGTGGAGATTATCTTGCTGAACAAAATGCATCATAAGCATCATAAACGTTTGTTTGCCACGGAACTTTTTTTCCGCGATAATCCGAAATCCCATTGGCTTTTTTTGTCGAAGGAACCAGTGCAATGCTGACTTCCTGGGTTGGCCGAAAAAATATATGCCATCCCTGCAGCATTTTAAGACCAGTGGTGTTCAGAAGAACATTTAATAAAGCTGTGTCCATTCTTAATGTGAACTGCTACTTAAAAATTGGGAGTGCATCGCACATTCTTAAATTTCAGTAAAACCTTTTTTGTACATTCATTTTGAATGCTAAACTGGGATGTCCTTTTTCAATGCCATTTAGAGGAAGGTCATTTGGTTTGACCTCGGCGCCAATCAGGAGATGACTACAGTATATCAGGACTGACTCGTCTGATGGACTTCTCTATCGGAGTCACGGAGAAACTCCACAGATGCCCTAGAATTTAACCTTAACAGTTAAATCATTTACTGAGAGGGGAAATCCTGTGATAGCGTGGCTTGTCTGACCTCCACTCTCACTGCTCCCAATCCAACCCCCCCCACCCACCTCCATTTGTCCCCACCGGCTCCTTCCGACCTCTGACCTCCACCCCTCCCAGCCATGCTAACGGAATCTAATCACACGTATTTGAGATTGCAGAACCTGATACGAACTTCCTCCTGCAAACCAGAATAAAAGTGATACGATTTTATCCACTGGCTGCGTGCCATGAATTCAAACCGGTGCCCGAGTACATTATTTATCTGCTTAGAAGGACCCTTTTGCCCTTGGTGATTTTCACCCATCTCCAATTTTCCTTTTTTGGTTTTGATGGGAAGATAGTTACCTGAGGTTAAGTGATGGCTAAGTAGCCTGTCCTCTATCCCAAGGGGAAAGGATTTTCTTTTCTTCTGGAATTGCAGTGTTATCAAGGCAACAGATTAACTCGGAGTGTTGCAGGTTTCTTTTTCACAAATCTTCATTGAAAATAGTACCAATTAACACCTTCCTCATGTGCCTACCCAGTGGGGCACTAAACTCTATGACAATGATAGCATTAATTCTAACACATTAAACACATGATGTGCTCCTGCGCCTCTTTTTTTATTTTTATTTTATTTTAGTAACTTGAATCTATCCTAATTAATTGGTAAAATTTTTTGCTTCACAAGCACAAGATATTTTGACAATTTCCAAATAGTTAGACCTCGAATGTCAGACGAAAGAGGGCGAGGGAAAGAATCCAAATTATACCACATACAAGAGATATAACAGACCAGTTTGTCTGCTTGTGTTGTGTTTCCTCAACCCGACCTCATGGGAAGGCGCATAAATAACACATTACGAGGATATTCCGCATGTCATGAGAACGCATTTTAGCCTTTTTTGCATGTCATTTGTACGCCTCTTTTCAAGTGTCAATTTACAAAAACTACAGCAACAGCCACAGTTTAGGTTTAGGCAACAAAACAACTTAGTTAGGTGTAGGAAAACCTTCATGGTTGGGCTTAAAATAAGTACGTAAACTAAGTAAAACACCCATGGAAACAACGTCATAAACATCACTGAACGTTACTTCAAAATAACAAAAAAAAAACTGTCACAAAAGTTGCTAACGTAACTTCAAAATAACAAAAAAAAATACGTCACAAGCGTCACTAACGTAACTTCAAATTAACTCAAAAAAGATGTCACAAACTTCACGAACGTTAATTCAAAATAACTGAAAAAAGACGCAAGGAAGGTCACTAACGTAACTTCAAATTAACTCAAAAAACATGTCACAAATGTTACTAATGTAGCTTCAAAATAACAAAAAAACTGTCACAAAAGTTGCTAATGTAGCTTCAAAATAACAAAAAAAGAAACACGTCACAAGCGTCATTAACGTAACTTCAAATTAACTCAAAGAACACGTCACAAACTTTAAAAACGTTATTTGAAATTAACTCAAAAAACACGTCACAAACATCACGAACGTTACTTCAAAATAACTCCAAAAAGACATCACAAACGTCACTAATGTAACTCCAAAATAACTCAACAACACTTTGGGACACGAACACCGGTCTCAAACACAGTTATTCGTGTTTGTATGGAGTGAGAAAGTAGTTAATCTATGTACAAAGTGCAATATCTACAGTGTAAATATGCCGCGCACACACACACACAAACAAACACAAACATCACTGAAATGTGTGAGCACCACACAACTCTTGGAGGGACTGCGCCTCCTCCTGGGATTGAACCTCCTCCTGGACAGAATAAATAAATGTTTCTCCACAGCCAGTGGCCTGCATGCTGAGCAGTCCGTCAAGCTCTCCTTCCTGCTTCTGTGAAGTAAACAAATGCTCGCGCTGATTCACCTGCCACTGTTGCATATTCCCAGTGCACCCCGGGCTTAGTAAAGTATAGAAGAGAAACATGAGGAGATATGATCAAAAACATGTCAGCCATGTCTGAACAAGCGCTGCCCTGCCCTGTATTTTTATTTTTTTTTATAAACCAGGCCTTGGGTTTACCATGCTTCATCCCTCCGGTGAACCCGTCTCCACCGGAGTAATAACTATGCTCATAAATTATTTGGACTCTTGAAATGAGACAGAAAGTATTGCTCCTCCACAAGATTACTTGTTTATCTTGCTTTTAATTGGGTTGCTGATAATTATCAGTGTCCACTTATATGAATCAATTACAAACACTTAGCATTGTAATCAATTCTATTTTAGTGGTTTGCGCTGAGCTATGCATGATTAATTATATAATTAAGCACTTTACTTGATTTATGTGGTATCTCCATCTTTTTCTTTGCATTATTTATTTATATTTGCCCGCATTAGCACCACGGGTCAACATTAGTTGGAGTCGGTTGCTGGGCGATTTCCAAGAAATTACTTAAAGGATCGTACGGCCATATTCCTTATAATATTTCAATCCTATTTTCCCTTCAATATTGAAGAGTATAGGCAGGATTTCAGAAATACTAGTAACTGTAATGTCTTTACTAATTTTGAAATAGTAATATATCATACTTGTTGAAGGTAAAAGGTGTCATTATACTGCCAACACTGTTGATTATTTATTACGTGTTGACATATTTATTCATTTAAAGTGGCAGTAGGCAGGATATCTTTGGCATCATTGGGCAAAAATTCCATAATAACCTTTCAGCGTATTGTAATTCAAGTGTTCTGAGAGATAACTAGACTTCTGCACCTCCTCATGGCTCTGTTTTCAGGCTTTAGAAAATCTAGAGACTTTGACCAATCACAGGTCATTTCAATGAGAGAGAGCGTTCCTATTGGCTGTGCTCCGGTCATGTGACCAGAACTTGGCATTCCTTCAAGAGATTTCCAACATTGCTGCTGGGTCACAAACTTTCTCATTTTACAGCTAAACCGCGCACTACGAGACGATTCTGAAAACATTTGAGGCAAGAAATGTAGCATTAACGTAACATAATATTGATTCATATTTGATCAGCGCTGCCTAGTTTGACCGTTTGGTCGGAGTTCGTGAATGATTGACAGTCGGCTCTCATAGAGAGATCAGCTCTTACTGCTTGTTTTCCTCCGATCTGTGAAATCTTGCAGATGCCGTTAGGAGCACCAGAGGACTCGGAGGCACATGATTTTTTTTCAGGTTACCTGTTTCAGGTAATAATGTCACGATATAGCGAAAAAACTAACTTTTATTTAATCACATTTGCTCCAATCTCGCCTACTTCAGCTTTAAGTGTTTAGATGTATTTAAATATTCATCAAGTTATACTTATCTATCTATCATGATTGTAAAAATTCTCAACACTGTCAGCAATATAATTCTGGTGAAGATTTGAAGCCCATCATTTCTTCATCATGTTTTAATTTATCTCCACTAGGGCTGTCAAAGTAAATCGTTTCAACGCCACTAATTTCTTTAACTCTTCTTATCTAATATCTTTCAGAGATTGTTGTGGGATCAGTTTTAAAGTTAGAGTGAAGATACTGGCATCATGAGAAACTAGAAAACCCAAGAAAAACCACTGGTGCCAAACATGTCATACTAGCATACCAGGTTAAATAACGCACATAATTTGCGCAACATTTTTGAGGAGAAAAAACTGTCATGGCCATTTTCAAAAGGTGTCCCTTGACCTCTGACTTCAAGATATGTGAATGAAAATGGGTTCTACGGATACCCACGAGTCTCCCCTTTACAGACATGCCCACTTTATGATAATCACATGCAGATTGGGGCAAGTCATAGTCAAGTCAGCACACTGACACACTGACAGCTGTTGTTGCCTGTTGGGCTGCAGTTCGCCATGTTATGATTTGAGCATATTTTTTATGCTAAATGCAGTACCTGTGAGGGTTTCTGGACAATATTTGTCATCGTTTTGTGTTGTTAATAGATTTCCATTAATAAACATATACATACATTTGCAACCCACGTTGAATCTCCCATTAAGGTACATTTTGAAGATATAAAAGATGTGTGATTAATAGTGATTAATCATAGACAATCATGCGATGAGTCACGATTAAATATTTTGATCGATTGACACGCTTGAGTGTGTATGATAATGAATATGTAGAACATAAATTCTTCCTTGTGACTTTGAAAAATCCCACATTTTCAGAAACAACATTGGGGACATAATTTGTGTGAACTTAATTGTATCTACACTTTTTTTTAAAAAACACTTGGCTTTCACATAAAGACACTGTTTGATTTTAAATGACTACAGCGATACCGAGTTCTAATCATTCACATGTAATTAGCAGTAGCAGTAGCTGCCATCAACAAACAACACAAGGAGTGACTTCCTGTTGCAGCGCCTCCGACACTTCTAATTGCACGACGATTAAAGCGAGTTACCAATCACACTTAATATGACATGTTTCACTGTTCTAATACAGTTTGGTAAGGAGGAACAGATGGTCTTAAATTGCCTTTTAATCTCAAAATAGGCCTCCGAATCTCAGAAAGGAACATCCATTGTCTCCGTTGCTGTCGACGGCATTACAGTGTGTGTTATGTGGATCAGTAGGAGGATGAAGCAAGATGTAATTTTGAAACTCTGTTAGAGTACTCATGTCAGGCACGAAGTACAGCTTAAGAGAAAAAGGAAAAAATGGAAAGATAACTAGAGAATGGGATGCTAAGAGGGCACGACAGAAATCGGAGGAAAAGGTAAAAAAAAAAAATCAAAAAAAAAAATCAATGCATGACTGTAATTTGGCTGCCGGGCTAAATTTACAAGGTGCAAATTGCTGCCTGTGTTCCGGCGCTTTTTGCTTCACTTCGCTCGCAGCGTCTTCTCCCTTGGCTGCTTTCTCAGGTAGTCCAGTCCCTCATTTGAGCTCCAATCCTCTTTAGATATTGACACATGCATCCATCCATGCTGAAGCCGAGATGATCCCTCGCACCAATCAGACGTGACTGAAGGAAGAAAGGGATGGGATGAAGAGGAGAGGGGAGGCGAGGAAGCCGTGCAACAAAAGGGAAAATGAAGTATGAAAAACAAGCGTACGAAGTTGGAGACGAACGAATCAATAATGCTTGTGAACTGTACAGTTAGTTTTCATGATTCATCACATTCTGCCATTCCAGGAAGCGTACAAATGGCCATCTGACCCCTCCTCTCGCTGCTTCTCTGTATATTTTTGGCACTGCAGGCATCAAGGCAATACCCAAACTATTGATTGTGTTACACTTAGCGCTTATTGATCGGGGGGGTTCAAAGTTAAGGGGTGAGATGGACGTGAGCGGTTGATGTCGAGGGGTGGCTCACATCGCCTGGCTTTGCGGTCACTGCGCCATTTAAAGAGGGAGGATCGGTTTCACAGAGACGGATCGGAGACGAGTCCGCTTCCGATATGGTGAGGAGGAGGAAATTGATTGGCTGGCGAATGCAGACAGTGTTGATAGTTGTTCACGCCGTCTCAAATGTTTCCTGTGGGTGTATAGGCTTGATTTTGTTATTAGAGGCTGTTTTTTTTGTACTGCTAAATTAAGCCTAAACTCCACCCAGCAGGGGTTAACAAAAACTTAATTTACATTGTAGCCTGAATCCAACTATTAGTGTCTGAACTAATGAGCTACATGCTAATAATTGGTGAACTGCAGAAAAGTAGGTCTGCTTGGTTCATCTGTGTTCACACCAATTTTTTTAAAAGATATATTTAGAAGATTATTTTGAAAAGGCACACAGTCTCACATATGTGTAGCCTCCAGATAATGCATGACAGTGGCTAACGGCAATTTCACCCGGCTCATTAGCCATTAACAAGCCAACAGTGGTAAAAAAATATTCCCCCAAATCAAGATGACAAAGATATTACTTTAATTAGACATTTAGAAGAGCCTCAGTATCAAGTGTTTTAGTTCTACTCCATTTGTGTATTGTTTTCCAGACAATTAAAGCTGCACATGGCAACTTTGAGCAAATATGATGAAAAGTTATTGCTATAAAACGGTCACTATAGACGAATTCGGCGACCGTTTTGCGTGTTCCGTGATCTAGTGGTGCCGCCGTTACTGTGGAGGCAAGTCGTAGTGACTCTACTCTCTGCTGTCCGTGGTAACTGGTGACTGTCATTGCTCGTAGTAACTTATATGTCAGTGTAGATAATACACACTGATGAATATTTAAAATAGATTAAAGTCAAATTGAAGGTTTTAGGACACCTACATGTTCAACAGCTGCCGTCACTACAAGCAACCGCGATGCATTCGGCTGAGAGTTACCACTTAACGCGGTTAGCAGACACTTTGTACGTGTTCTGTTTGTGATGCCGACCGATTAATGGTGTTTAATTCGTGGTCATTAGGTTGCCCTAGTTGGAGCAATTAACGTTATATTTTCCAATAATGCCACAGTTAGTTGATTGAGTTCATTTATTATAATATATAAGCTAAGTGTTAATTTCATGGTTGTATTAAGAGAACTGGATACAGTGTTGGAGGCGGGTCCCCGTTCATTCCTATTAAAGTTGCTCGATGGCGCATGATGCCAAAAATGGCTCGACTTCCGAGCGGAAAAGTACCCGGATCTTCCGCATCCATTGGGTCCGCGGAGCAGGCGCAGTAGCGTTCGCTCGGTCACATGGTTCAGTCATGGGGTCACAGCCTTCACGGCTTGCTAACTCCGCCTCCCAGCCCTCCCTCCAGCCTTGGTCTGGGTCTCATTCACATGAACGGAGGGAAGGAAAATAAATCTGGATTCTTCTGGACAACTTTTAGGACCTAATGATTTAAAGTGTGCATACTGGAAAGTTGATTCACCTAAAAAAAAAAAATTATCCGCTGAGTTACAGACATCTCGTTCCCCAATGTAAGTCTATGGGAAAAAGTTTTTTTGGGCCCAATAGCATCACAGCAACCGGCATTCTTCCTGGGGGCTTGGTTAACTTAGGTGACGTTACTTGTCAGTTAGAAAGCTGAGAATTCTTTTCAGACTCCAAGACAGAGTTGTCAAAAGCAAGTAGTTTAACTGTAAAATGAGAAAGTTTGCTCCGGCTGGTGGGCGGTGCTTGGTTTTGGCTCGACTGTTTTCAACATGGCGGCCGGGTCACAAACTTTCTCATTTTACAGCTGAACAGTACACTACACACGGGTTACCCTTTAACAATCATCCACCCACACTCGTGTATTTTATAGCATGGGAGAGACAGAAATGGGAATTATCTGGAGACTAATTCAAGTAATATTTACACCAATATGCAAACCAAGAAACCTGATTAACAGCAGGTTCTTGCCCTCCACCGAACCCTGCAGGCACAGGATCCATAGGCCGTAAGATGATGTTTTTCCAATAGTGTACTAGAATGAATTACTAATCATTTGCATTCAACCAAGGTGAAGAAAAGTATGTCCAGCATTCAATACGACTGCCAAGAGGAGTGGAGTTTTCAGTACACTGTGCAGTCAGCAGTACTGAGCTCAGCTACACCAAAAGAGGTCTATCAGGCGGAAAACATAGCAAGGGGGAAAAATGACACTATCCACACTTCACAAAAAGTAAGCTGCATTTTGTCACAGTTACTCAAACAGCATAGATATCCAGAGTGAGTTTGGCCACAATAAACTAAAGTCACAAAGCTTCCATCACAGTCACTGGCAGCCATGACATTGCGGGGGAGCGCAACGAGCAAAGAGAGACTGGCCTCACCAGAAAGTTGACAGCATTGGTTGTTTGTTCAAGTGCATAAAGCAATATTAACATTTCCCTGACAAGTAAGCTCTTGCAGTTCTGCAAATGATGACAAATATTCTCAGCAGCAAGGGCGAAAGTAACATAATGTTGTTTATACCGCTGCAAAAAGTTGCAAAAGAGGTTGGTACTGCTTGTTGGGCGTACAAACCATGTGACTTATTGTCACTGCGGTTATCCTGTGTGATAATAGTCAGTGTTAATCATCTTTCCTAACTTTACCCATGACTTTGATGATTCACAAACCTTAAATGTTTCCAGACAGTAACTGGGTCAAAAATGACCCATATTAGAATAATACAGTAGTTTTTGGTAAAAAAAAAAAAAAAAAATAAATAAAAAAATATATGCTATCTTTATAATTTAGCTCAAAACAATTATTTGAATTCAACAACAGAATTATTTAAAGGTGCTAAATGCGAGATTGGGGGTATTTCTATTGCCTCCGCACAGCTCTCAACATGGCGACGGGAAGGCGTATAAATGCCACAACATTACACGGACATTCCGCGTCACATGAGCACGCATTTTTGCCTTTTTTGCGTGTCATTTGTACGCCACGCAAAACGTCTGCAGTTAGGTTTAGGCAAGAAAAAAACACCAACTTAGATTCAGGCAAGAAAACCACTTAGTTAGGATAAGGGAAAACGTTATGGTTGGGCCTAAAATAAGTACGTAAACTAAGTAAAATATGTACGGAAACAACGTAGCCCAACTACGGAAAACGCTTGACTAACAATGGTCTTGAACACGGGTCACCTGGTTAAAAGCTTTTTATACTACGTCACTAACTCTTATACATGGATGCATTTACATTGCAGTAACTACAGGATACATGGCGTACAATTGACACGCGGATATCAAGAAAGGCGTACTTATTGCACTCCAAACGTCTTGCGCATTATCGTATCGCATTTGCACGCCTTTTTGTGTGAACTGGCTGCTTCAAGTCATGCTAGCTAAGCTACTTGGTTATGGCAACAGTTCATGCACATCTACAGCAATATTAGCTGACAAGCTAATGCTAGCTAGCTATAAAGCAGGGTTATTTGACTATAATTACCAATTTAGTGTCCGATCAGTTTTTTCTGGGGTAAATAAAATATAGATAACACTTAAATGTATCAAATTAAAAATTGACTTTAATGCAGATTAGTGGTGATGCAAATGTAAATATTGTATATAGCCAACAAAAGATGAGGAAAGATCACCATCATTTTCCATAAGAAATGCATATGGATCATTTTGATCCACTATAATAACAAAAAACATAACTTTATTTTAGTCAAGAAGTTAGAATGGGAGAAAATCAGTCTTAAGAGGTGAAACTTAAATAGGACGCCGTGTTTACCACTTCCCATACTTCTATGCATTTTTCACCCGAGAGCACTCCAGTCATTAGGTTTCATGACTATAGGCAGGTACACATAAGTGCACCACTTTAATAATTTCAAAACTTAAAAGAGTTTTGAAACTCCATCACGAAGGTGTGACAACTGGTACCCTGCAGGGCTGTGATGTGATGGAATGCATTTGTCTGAGCAGAAAATATGATTGTGTCGTTTGAACCTGTATAATGGGTGTAATTAGTGCCGATGGTTTGCTGGCCTCATGTGGTGTTAAAAATCTTATTTTACATCATTCACAGAAATTGTTCAAGGCTTTTGTGTATGCCGGGTCCTCACCTCGGCTGCATTGCCTCTGCAGTAATGTCTGAGCCAGCACATCTGACCTTGAACATGGCTCGACCATTGTTTAATTAAATTAAATCTCTCTGATACCTCTCCCAGTGCTGAAAAATTAGAGATAACCGCACACAAAAAAATATCTTTTCCCATGCAGCGTCTGTCAGATCGCTCGGGTTCTTTTTCTCTTTTTCCTCTGTTCGTTGTGTTCTGCCTCTTTATCTGTTATCTCCTATTACCCTCTGTGACTGAACATCCATAAAAAGGTTGAAAGGAAGGCTGCCAACAGTAAATGTTATGTAAGTCTGCTGCTGATTTATCGACCAAATCCATGGAACCTGAGCAAATACATCAACTACTCATCTAACAGTAACGGTTTTTGATTGAGATGATTGACTGGTTTGGGATGATAGGTGTCCTGTAATATTGGTCCCTGTTACTGTATTATACAGTATGAGTGCTGGACATGATGACTTTCCCACTAAGGTGAATTTATTCTATTTAAAGAGGACCTATTATGCTTTTGTGCTTTTCCCCTTTTCTTTAGTGTGTTATATAGTTGTTTGTGCATGTAAAAGGTCTGCAAAGTTACAAAGCCCAAAGTCCACGCCAAAGGGAGTTACTCTCTCTCTAAGTCCTGCCTATTTCTTTCGTAACGTGGTGATGTCACCAAGTAACACATTTACGACTAATACGACTAGTTTGGAACACCCTCAAACAAAGCTAGTGAGAGCGGGGCTGGATTGGAGTCCGAAGAGTTTGGTTTTTGCAGTGGGCACCCTCCGGCTCTGAAAAGTGAAGTCAATGCAGAAGTGCCTTAAACTTGCATTCTTTCTAATAGCCAGCAGGGGGCGACGCCTGTGGTTGCTAAAAGTGTGTTTTCAGTTTTTGAAAGTTAATTAACATTTAGGTTGCCTTATGACGTCTTATTCAGCGGTCAGTTGTACTCCACCGTATTGGGTCACTTCTGGTTTCGAAAAAAGCCAAGATAGCGACAGCTAGAAACCAAGATGGCGACGGTCAAAATGACATACTTGAGGCTTCAAAACGGCAGTCCACAAACCAATGGGTGACGTCACTGTAACTACGTCCACTTACAGTCTATGGCCTTTAGGGAAGAGGAGGGCATGAGCTCAAATGGAGTGTTTCAGACAGAGGGTGAAAAGAGTTGCTGCAACACAGCCGGTATGAGACTAAAATAAAGTGTTTTTGAACATTAAAGCATGTAAGCATGTTCTAGTAGAACCCCAAAATGCAATGAATCTGTAAATGAGCATTATAGGTACTCTCGAACAAATGAAGCCACCTTGTCCCCATGCACAGACAGAGTATGGGCGCACAATGTTGCTCACACTGAGTGTTACTGGAAATGATGCCAGCCTGTGGCAAGGCTGCTAAAACTGTTAATTATTGATGAACTCACATGTAAGTCAATAATGCAGACATGCAGACAACCGCAGAGGCTTGTAGCAAACAAACACAGGAGCAAACTGACAGAAATGAACACAGACGCACACGTTTGGTTTGATTTTGCTCTCTGAGAGCAGTCTCTTTTATGAGTCTCCAGTGTGATTTATTGTAATGGTTACCTCAGTGGTTTACGTCTGCGCAGCCGAAGGATGAAATCATCAATTGTACTGACGTTACGATTAGAATTAGGCATTTGAGGCACACACACACACACGGATGCATTAACAGATCATCATCACAGTGATTGAAAAAGTGAGTCAGCCTGCCTTTCTTCCAACAACCACAGTTCTTTAAGGCAGCTGCGAGGGGCAGCTCATTTTCGTCACACAAAGAACAAGGGGATGGAACAGGCACGTCTGCGGGGCTCTGCGGCCGCATGCAACTTGACAACTATTTCCACCAAACGCACACGAGAACAAGCACACTCCACATTTAATGACCCCCATCCTTTCAACGAAATGGCACTATCCTCGATTGCATGCTCCGAACCGGCATCTGTAAATTAAGTAAATTACAAATGATTGCATGCTCTTTCCTGGCATACCGCTGCCGAGGGTGCAATCAAGTCAACAATTCCCCCCAATCCTGTCCATACGCCAAGAGCCAGGAAGGTAAAACAAGCTTGGGGTATTCTCATGGCAACACTGGGTTGTGTAAGAAAAGTGTATACGGGGGATAAGCTGACTTGGAGTAATGTAGAGAGGCGACGCTATGGGTGCAAGGATGAGTCTTTCGCTGTTTATTTACTGCTGTTTACTGTATGTATTCCTCCCTGTGGCTTTGGATTTATGCCGCCAGTAAAGCCCACAATGTCAATCAAAGTCGGCAGTCAGCAGGCATTACTGTCGCAGTGGCTTTTCCTCTTCGCGTCTGCTCGCCCATCGCTTTAGGTCTGCGACGCTTTGCAACCTGGACATACGGTTATTAACATGTGTAAGCGAGGCGACAACACAAGCCGACGCTTCCTCATGCTGTCATTAGACACAACAACGCTGTATCAATCCCCCCGCTATCTCGCACCGTGTCACTTCCTCCGTAACAGCATTTGCAAAGGGGGGGTTGGGTGGGATCCTGCGTGACCGTGGTGGAAGCATAAAGCGCAAAACACATTTTTCCCTCGTCTTATCGCCTGTTTTACTTGTTCACTGTGCTGTTATTTACAGGCTTCCACATTTATCCCCGCACAGCGCGACACGTCCCGAGTCCTTCCCCTCCCGCACCCCCCGCTGATTTCGCTCCTGTCCCCTTCTTATCTGGCTTTTATCCAAAGGCATCGGTTGGGGACAGGATTATATTGAGAGTTGTTATTAATTGCATCTCCTACTTCCTCCTCTCTCCACCTCCACTGTGCCTCTTGCACTGTCTGCTGGGCGCCTTTCTTGTGAGGAAAGGAGGCTTATAAGAAGCAACAGCTACCGTGGAGAGAGATACAGACTCTAATGATCATTATAAACAGACGCATCAGAAATCTGAGTTTTTTTGCAAAAGCCCGTATGTAGCCTAATTATCTCTATCCGCTTACTTTAAGTCATCAAAATTAATCCAATTGTTTTTTTTTTCATTTGTTTGTGCTCAGATGGTTCGTTAATGACAGTGATGTAAGTGAGCAATACTTTTATGACGGGTCCAAGAGAGGTCGAGTTATTTCAGAAAATGAATTAAAATGAAAGCAGTTGATGTTTCTCATTTTTATAATTTGGTTAAGCAACCTTTATGGAAAGCAAGAAAATTGAGATCAAACCCACACACATACAGAAGCACGGCAACTAGGCAACTACATACAAACTTCTCTCAAACTAAAAAACTGCATTAAGCCTTTGCTCTTTTTCATCCTGAAAATATTTGCTTAGCTGCTAAATGTTGTATTTTTAGTTACACTCCTAAAGTCTTCCCCTGTTTGCTTTATCTTGTATTTTTGTTGTCCTTGTTCTTAAATAGTTAGACATTTTGAGAAACTCTTGCTTTCTTGCAGGGAGAGAGATGAGAAGATTGATGCCACTCTCATCTCGTTCCGTTACATATAAGGCAAGTCCGCTTAGCTTAGCTTAGCTTAGCTTAGCTTAGCTTAGCGCAACAACTACAAATGGGGAAACAGCCAGCTTGGCTCTGATACTATCCCGGTGTCATGGCAATACCTCATTCTAAATTGGCTATATTTTAAAGTTACAGTGTGTAGGATTTGGCGACATCTGGTGATGTGGTTGCAGATTGCAACCAACTGAGTACCCCTCCCCTCACTCCTCCCTTTCCAAGACTGCGGTAACGCCGTTCGCCTCGCTCAGAGGCCATCCTTATTATAATAACACTACTTTAGGAGTTCAACAGAAGTCAGACGGTGGCTAGCGGTACCACGGTTTTTGCACTTTGCGGCTCACGTTATCGCCGTTTCACAAGCATGTCAGAGAACCACTGTGGCCTTCAGGTAACATAAAAACATGAAAGTAGCAAACAGTAGGGAAAATTAAAACACGTTTACACAAAGTAATATGATAGGTTGGAGTGTCCAACAAAGGAAATGGTTATATTGTGGCCACAAGTAACAATTACAAGATGATGCTAAATGCTAAAATATAGCGTAACAGTAGCAAAAGTAGAGACGAGCCATAAAGCCAGAAAAACTGTTACCAGTTACACAGCATCTACCATACATATATCATACATCATATCATTCATATCTATCTAAAGTTTGCTAACATTAGCCACCAAAGGCCACTGATCATAACAGACGTTTGTCAACAAAGCACGGAGAAGCTTGGATTACAACACACACAGAGAGACAGCAACTTCATTCTCTGCTCAGGTAGACATTACTCCTCTATATCCTTACACAGCAAATAGTTGTTTCCTGCTTTATTAATGCTCCGGATATCGAATAGAGCACCTTTAATGACTGTACTGCATTTTGTCCTATCTCATTACAGCCGGTCAGATTAACTACAACAACACATAAAGCACTGCTACCCAGTATTACATGCACCTCAATAATAATAACACCGAATGTAATATACTGTACAGTACGAGGACAGACAGGCTGAACTGATCTTCCCCCACCCACAGTACAGTAACATCATTTCATCACCGCAAAGCAATAAACTAACTTTTATATATTTATTTAAAGATCAATCAGTCAAATTTTGACAACAGCGGAGGGGAAGTGTATTTCCAGGTAATATTGGCTCGG
Source organism: Sebastiscus tertius (assembly GCA_916701665.1). Taxonomy (NCBI): domain Eukaryota; kingdom Metazoa; phylum Chordata; class Actinopteri; order Perciformes; family Sebastidae; genus Sebastiscus; species Sebastiscus tertius. Next base: position 83,746 of record CAKAOH010028873.1, read on the forward strand.
TGAAGATAGCGGAAATGAAAGGCAGAAGGGAATAAATACAATCAAAAAGCAATAACCTGACCCCCTAATGGAGCCTGAGAGGGCACCGAAATAAAGACAGACATATGTGTGTTTCCACTGACAGGTAGACAAATTAATAACAAATGACACAGACACCCTCCGGTTAACCCCTTCCCTGCCGGTTGCATCACATCAGGTGAGCGAAATGTGGAATATATGAAAGCCAGATTTGTATATTGTTCCATCAATCTGCATTACTTTACGGCTTTACGATATTCCTGGGAGACTTTGACAGACACAAATTGGATATAGCTGCTCTGGAAAACTGATTTTACATCTGTTCATTACGCGTTTATCCGGCTTTAATGACTTCCTTCCATGTATGTTTTGTTTCCTATCTCTGTGTGTGGCAGGAAAAAGAAGTGAGAAAAGAGGAAAGCAAACGTGAGAAATGAACGACAAAAGAGACACCTGTGCTCGAATCTATTCTCATCGTGAACCACCGCTACTGTCTTTTCACTTTCCTTGTGTGTGCGTGTGTGTGTCTCACAGTCTGGAAGCTTTGTCCTCACAGATGGAGAGGAGAGAGAGTGAAAGAGAGAGGCAGACAGACAAGAGAGGGAGCGAGGGAAAGGGAGCGAGGCCTGCTGGGTTAATTCACCTCAACCGATCCTGTTCCTGTTCTGTCAGGGAGCGCTTGGTCGATCCAAAACCCCCTCTCCCTGGACCTCGCACCTGCTCCTAGGCATGGCAATGAGCCTCCACGCGCACACACACACACACACACACACTGCAAGATGACAGAGACAGGTCCATGAAACGAAAGGAAAGAGTATATAGGGAGAGGTGCGGTGGATATAGAGCAAGAGAAAGGGAGGCAGGTTCAGACAAGAGATGCAGACAGGGAACAAGAGGAAAGAGAAGAATCGGCGAGCTGGGGAATGTGGGACGGCGAAGTTGCGGCGTGAGTGAGTCGAGAGCGGAGCGATGTCAGAGAGGAGGGAACACGGGGAGGAAGACGGAGGTGATCTGGGGAAGAAAATGAGTGATGGCGAGGTTGGCGGGAGGAGCGGAGGAGGGGGAAAAACCCAAACAGAAGCATGAAAGTGAGGACGATAGACGGAAAGATAGAAAATACAGCTCGGAGATTAGGACACAATACTCCACATGAATTTGAATAAAGCCAGTCATGCAAGACACAGAAGCTATTAGCTGAACGTAATGGGTTAAAAAAATATACAGTGTTTTAATTGGCCACTACAGAATCCATCTACTTAACACCGGGAGGTTAAGCGTGCAGCTTGAAGTGCGGTCCTGCAATTCAGCCCTCCATCACTGTGCTTTATGTAACGCGAGGCCATCCTCTGTCACCGCTCTGATTTGAACAAACGGCCCCCTCGCCTTGGCATTCAGAAAAGGTCACACAAGCCGTTGATATAAAGACGTTGCGATCTGAGCGATACCCGACAGTTCATCTGAAGCGCAGGTGTCGATCCCGGTAAAAAACAAGCCCTATTGTTCATCGCTGAGCGCTTTGTTTCAAGTCTTATCTCCAAAACTTGTTGCCGGCTGTCAAAGGTGCAGCCTCGGAGGAACAAAGAAATCATATCTTCAAACGGGCGCTGACACCGCACCTCTCGTTGATGGATTACATAGCCACGGGTTCAAAGTGACAACGACGTCTGGCGACAATATGGTTGATGGCGCTAAAAACTAAATGGAATCCAATGAATGGACAGCAGCCCCAAAACTGCAAGTTTACTTTTAAATGAAATGTGAGAAATACAAGAATTAACAGCAATGGTGTCAGTATTTTCATTGACTTTTGTGTCTACATGTATATGCAAAGACGCACACATTTTGATATTCTTTCTGTCTCTTCCAACATCTACACTCACCGGCCACTTTATTAGGTACACCTTGCTAGTACCTGGTGTTCTTCTGCTGCTGTAGCCCATCTGCTTCAAGGTTGGACGTGTTGTGCGTTCAGAGATGGTATTCTGCATACCTTGGTTGTAACGAGTGGTTATTTGAGTTACTGTTGCCTTTCTATCATCTCCAACCACTCTGCCCATTCTCCTCTGACCTCTGACATCAACAAGGC
>CAKAOH010028874.1:0-80488 GCA_916701665.1 Sebastiscus tertius
ACGGTGTGTGTTAGTGTTGTCCTGATGCCTCCCTGCAGGCCTGGACACAATCCCACAGCTGTGCCTCTCTCTCTCCGACTGACTCAAACACACATACACACACACACACACACACACACACACACACACACACACACTCACATACACACAGAATATTTACAGTCTCCACCAAGCTGACCTCCCAATGAACCCGGAGAGGAGACTCCTCACAGGCCATGCACTATACCCATCCTGTCCCGCCCCCTCATAAACATACACACACACACATATACACACATAAACCATGGACTGGCAAGGACGGCAGTGAGAGGCAGCACACACAACAAACAGCGACATAACTCTCCCAGCACGCTCACACCCCTTAAACTTGCCGGTGACATGCAATTAATGACAAAATATACAAGAGGCTCACCACAGATGTGTGTGTTATGTGTGTGTGTGTGGGATTGTACCTCCGTTGTCTGTCCTCTTGAGCGCTCCGTCTTTGTGTGGACACAGCTCACATCTCTGTGGGTAAAGAAGAAACAACGGGTCAGAAACAACCGGTCAACCTCATCTACTTTAACACAGAAGTATGACAAATATGCCAGAATGTGAGATAAAATGGGAAGTGGCCCTGACTTGGGCACGAGGCCACAAACTCTACGGGAACACACCCTCACTATCTGCCACCTAAGGATGTGTCTTTCCCCAAGCATGCGTGTGTGTGTGTGTGTGTGTGTGTGTGTGTGTGTGTGTGTCAGCAAATACAAGTCCTTGGGCAGTCATTTCTGTGCTCTGTGCCTGACAATTCATCTCTTCCTTAACTCACACATAAGCTCGTGTTGTTCATCTTGAGGCCAAAACTACATGCTACAAAGAGCAGTGTGTGTGTGTGTGTGCATAAAGAAAGACTTTCATGTCCCCTCTTTCTTTCTTTCTTCCCCTTTTTCTCACACCAATACTTTTCTGTTGCATGTTTAAGTTCACTAGGGCTGCAAGCAATGATCATTTTCATTTTAGATTAACCTGTTGCTTTTTTTGATTGATTAATTGATTTGTTGTTTGGTCTATAAAATGTCAGAAAATGGTGAAAAATGTAAATCAGTGTTTCCCAAAGCCCAAGATGACGTCCTCAAATCTCTCATTTTGTCCACAACTCAAAGATATTCAGTTTTACTGTCATAGAGGAGTATAGAAACCAGAAAAGAATCTGGAATCAGAGAAGTTTGACTTGTTTTTTCTTAAAAAATTACCCCTCATAAACAAGATAGTAAGTAAAGGTGCTTCGACTCCACATTAGTATCTCAAAATTCATCTTTCTGAACAGGTTTTCAAATATCTGTCTTTAACTTATTACTATAATTGTTTATTTACGATAAAGTTCTGTTTATAAAGTGCTTAATAATGTCTTAATTTACTCTTCAATCCATACTCTGTCTGAACTCGGCACCTGCTGACTATAGACCAAATGAACTTTCATTTATTTCTTAAGGCCTTTACACACCGGGGGCATGACAAATAAACAACATGCCTGGAGATATAATGTTAGACATATTATTTTCTCAAGTGAGTATTTCACATTTTTGGGGGGCTTTTATTGTGAAAGGTAAGAACAGAAAGAGTGGATCTGATCTGCGCTGCCTTTGTCAAGGCTGAAAGAAGTAATATAATTTGCCATGCTGGTTCGGACTACGGGGCCTGTGTGTTGCTGTTTCATAAATATAGACGCAACTCAACCTGCTATCATGATGTACGTTCCCTAAGGTCGATGCCTTTATTTGCGGAGCGAAAGCTCAGAAAATCTTCCTTCTGAAAAAGAATGACATCGCTTTTTGACGCGTAATATTCACGTTCTGTGTGAAAGTATTCATTCACAAATGAATGCAAATTAACCGCACTAAAGAAAACGCCTCCAATGTGTTAATGTTGTCAAAAATATCAAAAAAATGTATACATATCAATGTTGAATATTTGGAATGGTTTCAATACTCATTTTCCACAGTATTGATACAGGGATACCAGCTGCGCTTTCTGCTCTCTCCTCTCTCAGACAGCGAATTGACACACACATTATTTAACTTTTGATAGAAATCAAAAATGTTATGCCCTCAATTTTTCCCTGTGGTATTGAAAACAGTATCAAATATTGATATTTTTCAAGGTATTGTCTAAACGTTAGAAATTCCAGTATTGCAACAACACTACGGTGTGTAAAGGCCTTTAATCTCATAACATCATTCAAATGCTACAGGTGTAAATACCCTTTCCAAATATTCCTTTATTAGACAAAGAAGGCAGAATCAGGAAGTTGAGTACTTTACTATATGCATTTTTAATTTTCATGAAGGCAGAAAATTCAGAAGATCGCTAATTTCATCAGTTCTAGATATCCTTTAACTTTGCACACCAGCTCGTTTAAATACTTTCGTGTGAGTATATTGTTATTATCTTTAAAAGAACACCTCACCCATATGCCAGTTGCACAGCCTGGCAGGCTGGACAAACAGGTTTGTACACTTGATTCCTTCAAGGAGAATAAAGTTTGGATGTTTAACACTTTACGCATCAGCTGCGGTGTAAAGATTTTGTACACTTTGACGCTGCTTTGCAGCGAAAAACATTTACATGTACTTAAGTGACCTGGTTATTGTTGTATGTCTCCACAAAACTCATTACTTAAATGCCATGTCAATAAGAAATGACCTGGTTGCCTTCGTCAGGTTAAGAGGTTAGTGGAAAACCTAGTTATCCTGCTAAATTTCTGCAGGAGAAACTTTGCCCTGTGTGCACACATGAATACAGCAAGTCGGCAGATCATTCCTAGCACCTGTATCAACAACTACGCGAGTAAATCTTGTCCTGACATAATCTCGACAGGTCCTTAGAAGTTTGCCGGGGTCATATTAAGTTGAAACTCAGCAAGCCATAGCAGTTAGAGGCTTTTGCGCCGAGTTTCACAAAAAGAACACGTAAAATATGGAAACTCTTTCACTTCAGCCCTAAGTGACATGATTCAGAGGTCTGTGGAGAGTGGGTCAGTCCAGCAATTGTTGGAAATTTAGGGTTTTTTTCCAGGGCCGCGTTCCTGCCTGGGCAGTAACATTTTCATGTGCTGTTAAACGTTTCACGTGCAGTCTAGATAGCTTAATATTTGCACCATAGTATGCCACACACAACAAATGGTATTTGGTAGAGTTGGTAAACTGGACACACTCCAACAGCATTTGGGATAATCTTTTACAGAGCTTTTCAATCAGGATTAAATATCATTTGGTGAAATATGATGGTAGCTCGTGCAGAATAAAGATTGTAGGCTGACAGTCAGGCTAAGGTCAAAGGACGATAGGACCCGCCATAGAAAATGCTGCCGGTACACTCGGTTGCTCCACAACAGGAGGCAGCAGCAGGCAGGTCTGTGCAGACCTCTAATATAATTTCTCTAGTTACAATAGCTTTGATACTGCAACTTCTGCCAGGCTGTATATAGATTTAAAACGATAGATATGGTGGGCTAAACAGCACTAGCAGGCTTTCAAGTCTCACTAATGAGTTAAACAACTCAACTACTATAGCTCTGTGATAAATTGTGCCATTTAATACGACACAATTCCTTCTTAGGTTCCCTGAAAAAGCCAAAGGAAGGTCATCTACCACTGTGATCGCATTGCAGGATTTTAGTTTTTTACATCTTAATGTAGTATTAAACTCTTATGTCAAATAAACACAAACTGATGTACGGAGTCAGGTCTTGCCATACAAGTTTTTTTACAGTCAGGTTTGACTTAAATATTGCTTTTGTAACTTTGTAGAACGAAATGTAACCAATAAATACATGGATATAAATTTATTGACTTGTTATTTATTACTAAAATAATAAATCATGCACCAACAACTTGGCAAAACAATCTTCAAAATTAACAGGAATTACAATTCAGGTGTAAACCTTTTAAATGCCGCAACAAATTGGTCAAAACTTAAACAGGAATTAAAATTACAGTTTATAATATATACACTGTAAACATAGAATTGAATTTAACAGATCTGCCCCATTGTCACCAATATCCGATCCAAATATTTGAGTCAATATCGGCACGATATCCGATCCGGTATCGGTGCATCCCTACTGCAAACAAGTATTAGGCAATACAGACCATCTTAATGACTTGATTTGTGTTTCCTCACATAACTAAAATAATCAGAAATAGTGGACAACTCACATTCAGAACCCACTCAAACAAATTTTCTCATCAGCACAAGATATGACATTGACTACTGATGGTGATGAACTATTACTGTCTTCAACATGCATTGTGTTATTATAACTGCTTTATTCCAAGTTGATTGAACGGACATTGATACAAGACCCAACCTGGCGCTATTCTCGCAAATTTCAACCCAGTCGCCAGGAAAAATTATTTTAAAGCTTTGTATTTTTCTGCAAACCACAAATATGTTGAATGTGGGCTTTCGGTCAGAGTAAGTGATGTAGTACAAGGATCGACACTGTATATCGAGCAACCGTTATTGGTAGTTATGTTGTGTAATAACGAGTATAACAAGCAAGAAAGTCCACAAAGGGCAGGCGGAAAGCGTGGTGGGAGAGTCAAACAAACACAGGACTCACCCAGGAGATTGGGCTCCCATGTGAAACCGTTACGTTGTTATGGTTGCTACGTTACGTTGTAATGTTATTATTTTAACACAAACCAAGTAATATTAAAGTAGTTTTGTTGCCTACATCTAACCAATCGTTTCACAACATTAACCATTTAGCATTTTGCGTTTCTGCACGTGTGATACAAGGCTGATATGAAAAGTATTTATGAAACATATTTTTGGTTCAGAATCGTAAACATTCAACGTATCCCTGTGGTTTACAGAAACCAACATCTGCCAACATCTTTTCTGGTGACTGGGTTGCACATTTAGAAATGATAGCACTGTTTAAGAGCATGAGGTCCACCATCTATGCCAGACAGTCCTGTAATTCCAGGAGTTTCCTCATAAATGATGAATGGATAGATGGATCGTGTGACTCACCACACGAGCTGCTCTCTCCTGAGATTCACACTTTCTGCAAAACCAAGGACCTGTGGGCACCTGCACGATGCCGTAGCATGCTGAGGAGAGACGGAGGGGGCGCGTTAAAGTAACTCATCACAACCACAACAAAAGACATTTTATACCACAGAATACATTTACACAGTGATAACAAAACCACACCAACCTGACGACACTTGATAACATATTTACATGATCACACCAACCAATGATTTTTTTTTTTTTTTTTTTACAAGTGCCAGAAGATAAACTTGTGACTAAACTGGTTTGAAAGCAGAACTGAGAAGTGTTTTGATCTGACAGACTGTTGAACACACCGCTGTTGTTTTTATATCACTCTACTGACAGCTCACATACTACAAAATATTTGAAGCCTCTGGGTACAGTGGGAGAATCACTGGTGATGAATTGTTAATGTCAACACATACATTATAGGCATCAATGATAAGTGTTTGCCTTATGTTACAGTTGCCAAGCTTGTTACACCATACATAAAGAGGCTGCATTCAAATAGTCCACAATCTTATTTGGACTTCCTCCACACATTTATATGAAAAAGGTCAAAGAACACTCACAATGACAAGGTAGAAAGTACATTTTTATTTTACTCACACTGTATGGATGCTACATGAACAGGGCCACAAGATCGGTTGACTCAGTTGCTATTGATGTCTCTTTACTTTCATACATTCTAAGAACTTCTGTTAATTCTTAATAATACAGTTGTTCCGATATCTATATCAGTATTGAAAATGCCTCCAATACTGCCCAAAATGCGGGATCGGTTAACGGCGATCACGCCAGTCTATGCACCGATCCAATACCATAATTTATTAACCCAGAAAAAAAATCAACTTGTTTAACCGGAAACCACAGTAGCCTTCACTGTGCTGACGCCCTGGATGTATCATGGCTGCCACTGGCAACTACTGTCCACTATCCACACATACCATAATAACAACAACAATAACAACAACAACAACAACAACAACAATTTAGATATTTTAAATCACGCTGATATCGGATTGGTACTCAATATCAGCAGATACCACAAGTTCAGGTATCGGAATCGGGAAGGAAAAATGGTGTCGGAGCATCTCTACTACACCACATTAGCAAACAATATGATTTACAAGATGGACTGCACCTTCAAAAACACACTGCGTTCTTTCGCCTCGATTACACGACTCAGATTTGAAGTTGCAGTGCAGCCGGTGCTATACAGCAGCACTACCATAAATAGCCTACCTCTACACATTTTCAGATTATCTCTGATCTGACCAGAGCCCATAATCCAATGGAATAAACCGCTATAATCCAGATTTCTGAGAACAAAACACCCAGAGGTTACTTCAAAAGAAGAAACTGATGGCACACACTGCATACATGACTCATTTTAATAATTATGGCTGGCTGATCCAGTCACTTAAAAACTTACAATTTCTATTTGTTGCCATTCTAACCGATGGCACATAGAGTACTGTATGTGAATGCTTTGATGTTATTTCAAGATTTTCACTAAGATTCAGAGGAGAGCTCAAACACACAGGAGGCATCATTTCTTAACAAATGTTAAGAGATTGTGAAGGGCCATAGAAAAAACTACAAAATAAATTATATTTTAAATGCCGTGACTTAGACTAAAATATATATATATATTAACTATGTTGCTGATGGATGCTTTTGTCCCAACAATTGAAAAACTAAAAGAGTGACAGTTCAGAAAATTAAAAATATTTAATTCTAATAATTTCACATTTGAAGTTGAGAATGCTCAAAATCTTGATAGATGTCTGCAAGTAAATGCGTTGCATTTACAACTTCTTGTACAGGTGTTCCTGTCTAGTTCTCTCAATAGTTTCAAATGCACTTAATCTTAGACAAACTGATAAAATGTTCTACAGAGTCTGACAGGCTGAGGCTCGGATAATATGATGCAACAGTAATGTGAAATATTAAATACTATGAGATTGGCACAATGTGTAATAATAACACAATTAAAAAGTCCCGTTACTAATATTGCTTAGGGTTACATACTAAAATCACGATGGGAAAAAGAAAGTCATTTTCTCTCAATAAAAAATGCCGCATATGACAAATTGCAAAAAAAAAACAGTGAGACGCAGCGGTGTAACTTGGTGTTTCTCAGGCTACCTTGTGTAGTCTACTCGAACAACGAGAAACTGTCGTGGCTGCGAGTGACAGAGACAGAAAAACGGATGTGCACGGGAAAGCATTTGTGGTAGAAGCTGCGTTTGAAACAGCTGGGGTATTTTGAAACAGTCAATAAAATTCAGTAAATAACATTTATTTTTTTACTAATTACTTGGCCAATTCAGATTATTGCTACAAAATATAAATCAACTAATGAATTATGATGTATAAGTGAGGATTAAGCCACCCCTGCAGTATAAAAAGTAGTTAAAATGAGCACCATCTTTACCAGCTGCAACATTAAAGTGGTGTACACATTAATGCATCAGTAGTTATAATCCAATAATATAATATATATTATTCTGAAACTGTGTGTTAAAAGTGTGAATACACTGAAATGCATCTATAGTTCAGAGTTGCTGACATCTCAAATAGTCTCCCCCCTGTGTTTGCCAAATGGACACATGGCCAGCTGTTAAATTTGTAAACACTGGACGTCATCATCTGAGTCATCTTGGGGTGAGCTGTGTCTTGGCAGCACTGTATCACTGTGTCAAAGTACTATAAGTCAACATGTAACTATTTTAGAAATCATTGTTTTGCAGCGTGAACTGTTCCCAATTTTGAACTCCCAACTTAAAAAGCCTAAATAAGTTTCCCTCCATCTACAAATATCTGACTATCGATTGATAACATGCCGCTGATACGCCAAAATGAACAAAATGGGTCAATTATTTGTATTTATTACTTAAAAGCCTAATGCCTTTGTTTTTTGTAATGTTCAAATGTTTTTAATAAAAGAGTACGTGTTGAATTACATGGGATTTATTGTTGTTGGTTTTTTTTACCGTGGTATTGTGACATCCGTAGATCTGATTACTGCCATGTATGTGACTGTTGGCTTACAAACATGCTCCTATCAGACATATTTTACAGCCCAAATACTAACCAACTGTGTGTTACAAGTGTGAATACACTGGAATGCATCTATAGTTCAGAGTTGCTGACATTTCAAATAGTCTCCCCCCTGTCTTTGCCAAATAGACACATGGCCAGCTGTTAAATTTGTAAACACTGGACGTCATCATCTGAGTCATCTTGGGGTAAGTTGTGTCTTGGCAGCACTGTATCACTGGGTCACAGTACTATAAGCCAACATGTAGCTATTATAGAAATCATTGTTTTGCAGCGTGAACTGTTCCAAATTTTGAACTTAAAAAGCAGCATCTAAATAAGTTTCCCTCCATCTCAAACGCAGATTGGACAGCAGCTAGGGGATAGTGCAAAAAACAAGATGCATCAGCTAACACAGTAAAAAAGAGGTAAACAAAGTGTAACAAAATATGAACCATTTAAATAGAAGGAAGTATAAAAATAGGAGCAGTATATACAGTATTGACAATAAACAGACTATTAACAAAATTGCACAGGTGGAAAATGATATTGCACAGTGAGAATGATATGAATGAATGAATGAAATTCCACCTGAAAATATCAGGTTATTGTCAGTTTTTTGGTGTGTAAGTGGTCTACTGGGAGCAATGCTGGTTGTGGAGTCTGACAGCTGCAGGAAGGTAGCTACTAGAAATCATTGTTTTGCAGCGTGAACTGTTCCAAATGCTGAACTCCCAACTTAAAAAGCCTAAAATAAGTTTCCCTCCAATCTCCAATGCAGAAAATATCAGGTTATTGTCAGTTTTTTGGTACTAATACTAACAAACTGTGTGTTAAAAGTGTGAATACACTGAAATGCATCTATAGTTCAGAGTTGCTGACATTTCAAATAGTCTCCCCCGTGTTTTTGGCAAATGGACACATGGCCAGCTGTTAAAATTTGTAAACACTGGACGTCATCATCTGAATCTTGGCAGCACTGTATCACTGTATCACAGTACTATAAGCCAGCATGTAGCTATTATAGAAATCATTGTTTTGCAGCATGAACTGTTCCAAGTTGTGAACTTAAAAAGTCTAAATAAGTTTCCCTCCATTTCTAACGCAGATTGGACTAGCCTATTATGTGGTAAGTTGGTCAGTGTGTCACATATTTTAAAGTCCTCCGCGCAAGTTAACACCTTTTTGACAGAGAGTATCCCTCCTCCTCCTCCTCTATATCCCACATGACAGCTTCTGACAGGAATACAGGAAGAAAATTAAATCTTGGGGTGAGCTGTGTCTTGGCAGCACTGTATCACAGTACTATAAGCCAATATGTAAGATAAGATATTCCTTTATTAGTCCCACAGTGGGTAAATTTGCAGTGTACAGCAGCAAAGGGGATAGTGCAAAAAAACAAGATGCATCAGTTAACACAGTAAAAAAAAGAGCTAAACAAAGTGTAACAAAATATGAAAAATAGGAGCAGTATATTCAGTATTGACAAACAGACTATTAACAAAATTGCACAAGTGGAAAATGATATTACACAGTGAGAATGATATGAACGAATGAATGACATTCCACCTGAAAATATCAGGTTATTGTCAGTTTTTTGGTACTAATACTAAGTGTGAATACACGGAAATGCATCTATAGTTCAGAGTTGCTGACATTTCAAATATTGTCTCCCCCTGTGTTTTCCAAATGGACACATGGCCAGCTGTTAAATTTGTAAACACTGGACGTCATCATCTGAGTCATCTTGGGTGAGCTGTGTCTTGGCAGAACTGTATCACTGTGTCACAGTACTATATATATAGCTATTACAAATCATTGTTTTGCAGCATGAACTGTTCCAAGTTGTGAACTTAAAAAGTCTAAATAAGTTTCCCTCCATCTCTAACGCAGATTGCACTAGCCTATTATGTGGTAAGTTGGTCAGTGTGTCACATATTTTAAAGTCCCCCGCGCAAGTTAGCACCTTTTTGACAACAGAGTATATCCCTCCTCCTCCTCTACATCCCACATGACAGCTTCTGACAGGAATACAGAAAAAAAGCGGATTAAACAGACAGTCAGCAGTGGACAGCCCTGCTTGCTGCATGAGTAGAGAGCCTGACCTCAGCATGGCCTTGGTGGTGAGGGCAGGCAGAGAAGGAGGAGGAGGAGGAGGAGGAGGAGGAAGAGGAGGCTCCATAACCTTGCAACCAGACTAACTAGCCTTGTGAGCTAACTGAGCTATAATAGCACAGCTTACCTTGATGCACGGCGACATTGCAGCCGTGTCCGTCGCAGTACACCAGAGGGTTTTCCGCCCAGCCTCTCTCGTCGGAGCAAACACAGCACCCGCCGATCATCTCCTTCATATTATTGTTATTCGTCGACAACTCGTCGTCCGCCGCCAGACAACGCTCGCCGGAGACCATGTACGAAGAAAGCGGACATGCGGAGGAATTACGATGCAAATATTAACCCGAAACCTTCCTCGAAAACGCCCTTAATGTCCCTGCTACGACGCTTTAGGTCCCACTCGCTCGTTATGTCATGTTTTGAAGGTATTTGCGTCCCTTTTCGACACCGTATTTTCCTCACCAAAACATCCACTTCCACGGCGCGACGGTGGTGGTGGAGAAGAGGGGGGACTTCACCATAGAAACCGGATATGCGTAATGACGCAATGCGTCATGACGCAAGGCGTGCGTGTGTGTGCGTAAAAAGACGTGATGTGATTGGATGGCAGAGAGCAACGTGCCATTTTGGTTCCCACATGGCCGAGATTGTTTGAAAGTTTGTAGCAAAAGAGACTTCCCTTTTGCTCGATTCACTGTCAACACTGTAGCAACATGGAGGTAGGCAAAAGATGTGGTCTATTACTGACAAAACAGAACTATTATTACCCTGCACTTTATTCAGTTTGAACAGTTTTCTTTATCTCCTCGTGTTTTTATATCTGGTATATTTTTTTGTGCTTTGTAGATGCATTTTGGTGTATTCACACTTGTACAGATAATAATGCACTATACTCACTTTTAACAGTCTCTTCTGCACTATATTCACTTTTGTAATAGTCCTGTATCACAGCTGTTACGATGCACTATATTCAGTTTTAACAGTTTTCTTTATCTCCTTGTATTTTTATATCTGGTATATATTTTTGTGCTTTGCACTAGTAACTTTTTTACTGCCTTTTTACTAACATGTTTTGCACTATGGAACTGTGATGCTGGAAACTTGAATTTCCCTCGGGATCAATAAAGTTACTATCTATCTATCTATCTATCTATCTGACAAGGTCCACCAATGAGATTTATGAATGGAAGAATGCCAGTAATAGATACATGATATTTAATGGTTAATAACTTTAACATTACCTCTCCCAGTAGCCTGAAAATAGGTATGGATAGTGTAAAATATAAGTTTAAATTTATAGCTTGTGAATCCTGTATTTTAAAATATGGGTTTTGCTGTTGTTTTCTTAATATTGTTGGAATAATACAGTATAGACTGCATATTTTTTTGTGCAGCCCATTGCCAACCAGCAGTTATGCAACAGCAGCATCCATGGAAACACACTACCTGAAAGTGACAAGTCAGTCAGATTAGTTGTAATAAAAAGTTTAAACAGTTTTCTTTATCTCCTTGTATTTTTATATCTGGTATATTTTTTTTGTACTTTGCACTACTAACTTTTTTACTGCCTTTTTACTAACATGTTTTGCACTATGGAACTGATGCTGGAAACTTAAATTTCCCCCGGGATCAATAAAGTTACTATCTATCTATCTATCTATCTATCTATCTATCTTGTAACACACTTTCTTTTTTTTTGAAACAGTTTGTCAGTATTTGGGCTGTTAAATATGCCTGGTAGGAGCATGTTTGTAAGCCAACAGTCACATACATGGCAGTAATCAGATCTAGTCAAATGTTATATCTATTTGATCCACTTTGCTGGTCTTAAGCGGAGGTGGAAGAAGTGCTCAGATCTTTTACTTATGTAAAAAATAGCAATACCACAGTGTAGAAATACTCTGTAGTAAAAGTCCTACATTCAAAAAGTTTACTAAAGCAAAAGCACATAAGTATTAACATCAAAATATACTTAAAGTACCAAAAGTAAAAGTACTCATTATGCAGAATGACCCATTTCAGAATAATATATATTATAGGATTATAATTACTGATGTATTAATGTGTACATCACTTTAATGTTGCAGCTGGTAAAGGTGGTGTTCATTTTAACCCTGCACTATATTCAGTTTTAACAGTTTTCTTTATCTCCTTGTATTTTTATATCTGGTATATGTTTTTTGTACTTTGCACTACTAACTTTTTTACTGTCTTTTTACTAACATGTTTTGCACTATGGAACTCTGATGCTGGAAACTTGAATTTCCCTCGGGATCAATAAAGTATCTATCTATCTATCTATCTATCTATCTATCTATCTATCTATCTATCTATCTATCTATTAAAAGCAGGATGTTTAGGAAACAGATGGGAATGAATCAATCAATCTCAAGTTTGAACTTGTTAAATATGACGATTTGCTGCGTTTCTCTGTTTTGTATAATTGTATTATTTATTGTAATTATAATTTGTAATTTTTATTTTAAATATTTCCTAAAAAAAGGGTAGACTGATTGGCAGAATAATCAATGATGAAATAACCTATGGGATCTTTCTATATTTAAGATTTATTGTATCCTATCCTGTGAGAAGCCATTTGGATTACTGTCACACCACTATATCACTTCTCAGTCGGCGGGACTATGCATATTTGTAATTATGTTCAAGGCTTAATAATTAATTTTCATGCTGTAATGCAGAATATTTTCCAGATGTCATTAATTTCTACATATGCATCTTTAAAAGTCAGGCTTGTAGATGTTTTATTGCATCTTACGAAACTCATTTAATACAACATGACAAAAGTTAAATGATAAAAAAATGACAGTTATAAATATTATCCTTTACAGCACAAACTAATAAAACAACAGATTTTAACAACCGTTTTTACATTTTTAAAATCAATGACAACTGACAAGGTTTTCAGAAGCTTCAACAGGTTTTCTTAGACAAAATAATAGCCCATACATACAAAAGTAACTAAAATATGTTCTGTTTTTCACCATGCCATTTCAATATGATTAAGAATGGTCGAAGAATGTGTAGGCCTGGTGAGCGTAGAGCCAGCAGACTTGAGACAGCAATTTGAAAAGCTTTTCATTGTAAGAATGAATACCTTTTTATCTTTCAGAAAATACTAAATAGGCTTTGAGAATCCTGTATCAGGCTGCATATCAGACCTGTCAATATACAGTTTTGTTTTGACAGCATCCCCATGCTGTTGCCAAGGATGCTCCAGAAAACACACACACACAGACACACACACACACACACACACACACACACGCATGCTATTCCAAGCACTCAGCTGCTGCTTGCATCACCGATTCCTCTGAGCGAGCTCCCGCTCTTGGTTTCCAGAGAAACGTAATGACTTGCCAATAATGCGCAAGAGCACACGAGCGTCCTCCGTGTAATATGGTGAGCGAGAGGTCCCTGGGAGTGCCTGCCCATTGTTTGCTTTAATTTCAAATTGCTCAAATGCTCCAGTCGACACTGGGCACTGCACTAAAAGGGGGGTGCGGGAGGGATGGGGGAAGCTGGGGAAAAGGGGAAAAAAAGTGAATTGTGTGTGGCAGGGGAAAACCTATTAGAGCTGGAGAGAACAAAGGGAGGCGAAGGAGGGGGCAGCAGTTGTGGAGGGGCCCATATAGCTACTGAAACACTGAAAATGGCAAATGATTTTTACAACTTGCACTTGATTAAGTCAAAGTCTGCACGAATCATGTAATGCTCCTCGAGCTGTCAGAGAAGAGCTTTCTCCCAGACAAAAAAATTGCAGCGACACTATCTGCTTCCAACCTCTATTGGGTGACCCCAAAGTACAGATAGCACTCAGAGCCTTTTATGTAATTTAAAGTATTCTATGATTATAACCAGGCAGTCCTATATGTTGGGAGCTTTGTTGTTCATACTGTACATCAAGTTGGTGTTTGGATGTGGATCGCTAAATCCACTGCAACAGCGTTTCTGCTACAGGCCTTGATCTGTTTGGAAAAATTGGCTGTCTTGTCTCGACCGTATTCTTTCACCACACAAAAGATTAAGATTCAACACACTGAAGAAACATGTACCATTTTTCCACAATGCAACTGTAGCCTATAGAGCAGGATTTATGCCATATAGGCTACTGACACTCAGGGTTTTCAAACATTTTGTCTGAATATTGTGCAAGATATGGTAGCCAGTTGGACCTATAGTGAGAGCAGAAATACACCAAAGATGGAGACAGCATCCTCAAAAAACATATTTGATTGTTGTATTCTTAATTTCATTGATTTTGCAAGCGTTTAAGAGAGCTATATAGAAACAATGTATAGAAATAAAGGGGTTTATTTAATTTGCTCTTCTTGCAGTATGCTCATTCATATCCCTTTGTAACTCTTTTCTTGGTCTATTTTTAATTCTCAGAAATGTGACTTCACAGCTCTTGAGATTTAAATAGTCAGAGGTTCTCTCGTGATCGGGTCCTGGTTATGTTTGCATAGGCTGAGTGAAGTTTTGTGGTCTCCCTGTGCAGGATGAGGAACTTATAAAATATGCCGGGAGGAAAGACAACACAGGGAAAAGCAGCCCCCGCACACTTCTACGTAAGCTGCATCTGAAATGGCATTGTGTTAAGGCATCTTAATGAACTGCCAGTTATTTATTTTGTCTAATGCTTACTGCTCTTTATAGATTGCCTTCCCTAATTCCCATTTCTATAAAGGATTGTGTTTTCTTGACATTCCTAAATCCTCAGAAAGACCCAGGAGCAAGGAATGTTTGTTAGAAACATCTCACCAGTAATAAAATCTAAATTTTGTATCCCAAGTGTGTGTGTGTGTGTGTGTGTGTGCATGCATATCAGGGGAACTCTGCAGAAAACTAAAGCAGTCTGGAGAGGAATGTTTTCACAGACTTAGCTCATAAGCTTCAACAAATGACTACTGACAGCTAAATATAGGACTTTTATTTTGAAGCAATTGTGTTCTCAAACAGATGCCATATGCTTGTTTCCGAATCAATTCATCAATGAGGAATGGGTGTTTTTCACGGATGTCATGTAGAATGTAAACTATCTATGGCCTTGCTAAACAAAATAAACAGCATAAAATTGTATATGTTAAGTTTGAGAAAATAGGCTACATTGTGTGACATATTTGGTCACTTTTTACACAATCTGTCCTTGCCTATAGATTTAGCCCTTTAAACCTAGTTAAACTGAGACAATGAAAACAGTGTTTCACAGACAAAGCATTGAGTTAGCAGCACACACACACACGCTCATGTTCTTCACCCTTTCATATGTGTGCTGGATTCAAAGGTCCCTGAATTTATATCTATTATATCTGTTGCATTAATACAGTAAGTTTTACTTAAGATTATTCACCTGCAGCAAACCCAATAAATGCATCATTAAATTTAACAGAGCCCGATATTATTTGGGAAGTAATTATCGGCTATATACCAGGCTTTATATATATATATCTTAAGTGCAGTTTTAATCTCTATATTATGGACATACTTGGGCTGATTCTGCATATCTTTCTTGTGTTTTATTGCAGTTTATGTTCAATTTAATATCTGTTGTAATGGATGTGACAAATGCACCGATACCGGATCGGATATCGGGCTGATACTGACTCAAATAGCTGGATCGGATATCGGTGACAAAGGGGCCAATCTATTCAAATCAGTTCTATGTTTATATACTATATACATTATATACTGGAATTTGAATTCCTGTTTAAGTTTTGACCAATTTCTTACTGCATTAAAAAGGTTTACACTTGAATTTTAAATCCTGTTAATTTTTAAGAGTTTTTACCAAGTTGCTGGTGCACAATTCATTATTTCAATGATAAAGAACAATTAAATACATTATTATCTATGTATTTATTGGTCACATTTTGCTTTACAAAGTTAGGAAAGCAATGTTTAATGTCAAGCCTGATGTTGCCTTACACATAAAAGAATGAGCCCAGTGACTTCCACACAGTGAGGCATACAGTTTATTAATTAAACCCTGGTATTGCTACTGGTATCGGGACTGAAAAAGTCGGATTGGTGCATCCCTAGTGAGCACACACAAGTCCTTCACCCCATCATATGTGTGCTGGACTCAAATGTGCCTGAATTTATATATATTATATCTGTTGCATTAATACAGTAAGTTTTAGTTAAGATTATTCACCTGCAGCAAACCCCAATAAATGTGTCATTATATTTAACATAGCTTGGTATTATTTAGGCAGTAATTATAGGCTGTATACCTATACACATTTTTTATCACTATAGTATGGACATACTTGGGCTGATTCTGCATTTCTTTATTGTGCTTTATTGCAATTTATGGTAAATGTAATATCTGTTGCAATGAATAGAATAGAAAGCTTTATTGTCATTGTATTAAATACGAGATTCACAGTTCTGGTCAGTGCTTTAAAACAAATACTTGACAAGACTAAACGAGGCAGATAAAACATATAACAGGTAAAACACACACAGTTATAAAGCAAATAAAAACAGGTAAAGTATATGTAATAAATAATATATAAACAGATGTGTTACACTAGAAGTATAAAATATAAAAATAGATGTAATGGATGTTATAGATCAATCTGTGTTATATGATTTTTGACTAGACTATATGATGTGTTGGGAACAATTGGAACCATTTTTTTTTTTTTGTTTAATAGTCAGCTATTCTAATAGAAATGTTTATTATATGCTGGTAGATTCCCTGTGTGGAGAAGTTGCACTGAACACTGAAAATGACCCGAACAGCTAAGTGAACCCAACGCTCCTGAGCCATAATAATGCTTCTTTCTTGGTCCCACCATGCACATTGAGACCCATCAGTGTTTAGCCATGGTCTTCCTCTCTGGTCGGCTAGTAGCACAGGGGCCCAGGAAAAAAACACAAACAGTCCCAACACGGAGGGGTCAAAGGTGAAGAGAGCCCTCCCCCCACCACTGTCCGCACACACTTCAGGCTCGGATTGCATGTAAAATCACATTCTCCAGGGGGTGGTGGTGGTGGTGGTGGTGGTGGAGAGGAATTCATTGTTTTGGCATGGGGCAGTGGGTTTGTGTCATAAAAAGTCTATGCTCTTACAAGTGCCTGCGCCTCCTTGACCAAGTGTCTCCATAAAAACTCTGCGCAAAAACAAATGACTCGGAGCTGCAGGAGCAACACTTTGAGTTTATGAGTGTTAAAAAAAAGTGGAAGAGATTTTTGAGTCTTCCATATATAGTACACCAAAAAAAAAGATTTTATGGCCAGGGGAGCTTGTAAAAAATGTATGAAATTCACCAAATGAAACCGGTCCAGCCTCGTCCAAGAAAACTGGTTTTCCATGCACATCGCAACTGTATAGCCTATATGAAGTGTTTCTATACATTTTTGCAAGCCTGTTAAATTGAAATACGTCCATTTGTTTTTAAATATTCTATAAACGGTGCTGGAGACGTTGTCATGTGCACAGGGCATTGAAGTTTCAAACAATTTCACTCCTGTTAAAAATGTAGGTTACACTGCGCAAACTATATAGCACTGGTCATGTGTGCTCGTGTGTGTGCTCGTGTGTGTGTGTGTGTGTGTGTGTGTAGGCGGTGTCTTTACCGTAATCCGCCTATCTCCCCCATTAAGCCGGTCTTCCACCGTGAAGTAGCGGAAAATAAAATAAAAAAAGCAACAGTCACGAGGCGAACATCCGCCATGTGCAGGCCTTTACATTTAAAAATAGACGTTTTATTCATATTCATAAGATATAGGCTGTATCATAGATGTTCTTCTCATGAATCTATGTTACAGTGACTCCCAAGTAACAGTGTAACATATGAAGCCTATATACAGAAGTATAGAGGAAGAATGAACCTATAAAGTGCAAGTTTGGTCGTCTCAGGCATCCCCCCTATCACCAGCAGCACACTGCCGGCTGCTGTAAGAAACCTCCCCGTGTTTCAGGTCTCTTTCTCGGCCACTCGGTCTCGTCTCCTCCCCTCCGGTTCCGACCAACCTCCAGGCGAAGGAGAGGGTGGAATAAGTGCCCTGTGGCATCTGGTGCACCACAAATCTGCATAACAAAAGAACCCCTGGTCTTAATTGGAAATACTCAAATATATGTGTGTGTATATATATATATATAGGCACAAGGTTTTTATTCAGTAATTATTGCTATATTACATTATTGTTTTAGGATGTTTTGGATGGCTCTCAATTCAGACCTTAGGATGATTTAAAAACAGTGATCATGGTGTCAGCATGGGACACTTATCACGTCTGTAGCACCGATGTGTGACAAACTTCACTGGCAGATGTTTTTGGCAAATACCATACAGTCACTAATTGCTTCTTTTTTTTAAAGTATTTTATGTATTCATTTTCTTATAAAGCAGGACAAGATCTTTATTTTGTTTGGTTATTTTTTTTTTTTTTAAATTTGCCATAATCTGAGAATTTATATATCAATATTAATAATAACAATGATACTAACAATGATGATAATAATAAATTGAATACATGTTTTCATGGATATTTCACATGAAGAATTATCTTGAACAGACTATTGCTGTTTGCTCTAGATCATCAGTAAGCCCTTGTGTGACAGTACAGTTGAGTAATTTATTAATTCATATTTCTAAAAAAATAAATATAATTTTACGTATGAAAGCCTGTATAGGGTTTTCCACACGTAGACCTTTGACAAAACTGTGAAAAAAGTCATGTGAAATTGTTGCTGATTGATCTTCGTTGCAGCCCAACAAACGTCAGTCTACAATCTCATTATTTCGTCATAAAGGATGTATTTATGTTACAGGACAATTATATTCTATGAAAAGGAGCGCATGAGTGGACAGTTTGGATGTGAACCAATTTAGGTCAGTGTGAGAATTGGTTAGTTTACTTTGCTTAAACGTACAAGTGAGAACCCTTGACGATAAAAACAATAAGCACGTTTTCTATCAAACCCAAAAGGAAACCCATGTTCCCAAAAGGTCAAGACATGCAGTGGTCGTGGACGTGGGATGAAACCAGCCTGTTCCTCCCATGCATCTCCCATGCATGCAGGCCGGGCACGGTGCACCGTGGTTTCTGGGATCTTTGGAGTTATTCCCCCGGGGATCCGGACCTCAACAAGCTGCTGCCCCTCCTCTCACTTCACTGTGCTGCATCCATGAAACTCTGCATGCTCCGTGTATTAATGCTGCTGCTGCCACAGGCCTCGAGAAGCAGCGCGTGGAAAGCGAGAATGCAGGTCAGATGACCTGTAGGGTGTATATATATATATATGGGAGATATAAGACATATATTCACTGATTCACGAACACACACTGTGATCTCGTATCAACTGCAAGCCTATATAACCCAATAGTGTCCACGAGTAACTTGTGCGTAGAAGCTTCCTGCGGCTCATCCAGTAAAATATAACCTACTTCATTTCAGATTTTTTTCACACTAGAGGCTTGTATAATTATAACTTTTTAATTATCTCTACGGTTCTATGCCACAATACAGAACATCCGCTGTAATGTAAGCTCCTAAAGGTCCCATATTATAAAAAAAATAGATTTTCATGTTTTTTTATTATAAAGCAGGCCTATGTCCTATATAAATACTGTGAAAGTATTGAAAAGCTCAATCCACAGAGAAATACACACAGCCCATATTCAGAAACTGAGCATTTGAAACAAGCCGTTAGGATTTCTGTCCATTTGTGATTTCACAAATGCACAATATTTAGACCCTTTACACAGATTTAAACTTAAATATTCTAAATGTGTCCCAGTTTATTCCTGGTTGCGGTGTATGTGAATGACATCAGCGTACAGGAAGTACACATGGACCCAAGCTGTTGCCTATAAACTCAATTCTGTTGCAATTTCGTCACAATTTCGTCGAAATGCACTAAAACGGAGCGTTTCAGACAGAGGGTAAATACAGGCATATTCAGGCCAACAGTATGAGAAAAATAATGTTTTTTTTTAACGTTACAGCATGTAAACATGTTCTAGTAGAAACACAAAATACAAGTATGAACCTGAAAATGAGCACGATATGGGACCTTTAAATTAGATTAAAAAAAAAGGAGAAAATATTTTTGATCCACTGCAAAGCATATGGTCCCGTATAGGCTGACATTTCAAGGTGCAACACTATGACCCTACACCCAAATACGTGCGCACACGTGTGTATGATGCTACAGGTACTGACATATATATATATATATTCCATTAACTCCATTTCCTTGTCTTATTTGGTGTGCACGATCTTGTCCTTAAGCCCATGACCACCACGTTATGCTCCACAGTCCAATATTGCGTGGATTTTGTGGCCGCGGTCCAATCACATTCAGAGGTTTAAACAAGGAGCTGTATTAACAACGCCTACATATATATAACACGCTGTTTGATGTAACACCGAGGTAACATATTCACCATACAGTGAACGGTCTGTAAATAAGCAAATAGGCTTAACGTTGCGCGCAAATGAGCGTGCCCATGCAGTCTTGAGTTTGGGCCCCTCGCGCACGCACAGCTGTGCCCGTGAGGAACGGAACGGGGCCACAAGGGATTCACGTGTTTTATGGATAACAAAGACGATAACATAACGCAAGGGAGCATTGGAGAAAATATATATATATATGGCTGCAGGGGCGAAACACAATAGCCAGTCCAAAACAGCCTTCTGAAGGCCTATACCGGTAATTCAAACAATTAGCCTGTATAATATACTACACAGTCACAGTATTTGGACAGCGTTGTGGGTGGTGGCTTCAGCACGGTTCCTTCTGCTTTCTGTGTATTGTGTGTGTGTGTGTGTGCGCGTGTGCGTGTGTGCGCGTGCATCTTTCAGATTGCGCGTATTTCTTTGTGTGTGTGTGTGTGTGTGTGTGTGTGTGTATGCGCGCAGATACGCTTGTATGCATATTCTGTAAAAAAGTCATTGAAGTGTGTGTGTGTGGGGTGGGGGGGGAGTGTGTGTGTGCGTGATGTGATCGGTGTGCACATGCAATATGCACGTGCGCATAGACAGTATGGGAAAAATGTATACGAAGCATTATGCACGACACCAGACGCAAAAATGACTTCCTAGAAATAAAAATAGGTGATGTTCATTAATAATCCCACTGTGTTCCTGTTCTCCCCTGTTATAAAAAAAGCTACTTGTTGATTATAAATATTATTAACATAGGACCTGTATATGTTTGTAATTATATCAAATGGATTTCATAATTGTCGCTCCAAGATGTCTCGTTAAAATAAAAATTAACGGGAGATTTTAATTGGCTTGTTTATTGGCTTTAACCTACATTGTCTCGAAAAATCTTGTGGGAAAAGCAACCCTGACTCTGCACTTTTAGCCTTGTCCAATCACTCGCTCGTGTTGTTTTACTAGGATGAAAAGTGGGCTACAATTTAACAGTGGATATAACTAATATGATAAATATAATTTCGAGTGCAATGACGGTAATGTACATTTTTCTATCTCCTAACTATAGCAATTGTCTGCGCAAATGCACCATGTGTGAAGAGTGCTACACCCTGCTTTACAGCACATTTCAAATGCTCTCTCTCACACACACACACACTCACGGAGAGAGAGAGAGAAGGAGACACACACACACACACACACACACACACATTGTAAAGGGAGAGGTATTTAAAAACCTCTGGAAATGCAGATGAAGTAATTAAGGTATAGTCAGACAAATGAATATGGCCCTGCATTGCGCATGTATGAACATATATTGCAGGATAAGTAGGTCAGTCTATAGTCAACCAGCGAGGGGAAAAAAATCATATGGACGAAAAGCTATAGAGCCAACAAAAGCAGATGAGTTGAGCCTTGGTCAGGGCTGCAGCCTGAACGTGGAAAAGCGGCTCTCCAAGTGTAAAAATGTCTTTGTTTAAGCTGCACTACCCGGAGTGTGGAGTCATTTTTACCAGCAATCGATTGCATACCGCATGCATTTTGCATGTGGACCGAAAGGGAATAATAACACAATACATTCCAGTCTTATCGTGGCACTTTTTGCAGGCTGTAAACCTATTCTGGGTTGTATACACGCACTATATGAGCTAGAAAACATGAACTTGTCATAATAACTGCGTTATTTACTCTTAACAGTGGACTCAGTGGGCATAAACTATTGTGATGGCAGAGGGTGTGTGTGTGTGTGTGTGTGTGTGAGGGGGTGGGGATGGAATATCCATTTTTATTGCATCACCTGTCAGAAGCGTCCAATGGGCGTCGACTCCGAGGGGCATTAATTGATGAAGGTGTCTCCAGACTGGGCGCACCTCCCCTCTCTTGTCATTTTATTTGTGGCTCAACCAGCAGCCAGAATAGCAGCTGCATTTTAGCTCTTATTCTGTTTCTCTCTGACTCTCTCTCTTTCTCCCTCCCCTCCACCCTCCACAACTCCATCTCCCTCCCTCTCTCTCTCTCCCTCTCTCTCTCTCTCTCTCTCTTCTCGCTGTTTTATCCCTCTGGCTGGCTGAGGCAGTGGTGTATACACCTACCCCTCGTCCTGCTGCCGACCAGAGGGGAGTGGAGCCGGCAGAGGCAGGTAGCAGCAGCAGCCCCGGCTCTGGTGGACGCATCCATCGCATTCCTCCACCTCCACCATGCCGGACCGGGGCAAGAGGCGACGAGTGGATGCTGTCAACCTATTAGACACCGGCAGCAGCTCCATTTAAGCGTCCAAAGTTTGCATTTTGCATGACGCAGCAGTGTGGATGGATTAGAGCAAGGATGCCTTGAGCTTTTGCGACCCCCCCATATGGTATAAAATCCATAACATAACTGAGAGTACATGGATTAATATTGGGAGCGAAATCCATATAACATGGGAGACCTGGAGTGTGGCTTTGAGGAGATGCAAGGAGTGAGATTGGGCTACCTGCTCATCAGAGGCAAGCAAATGTTTGCTTTGTCTCAGGTGTTCACCGACCTGCTGCAGAACATCCCTCGCACCACGGTGCACAAGCGCATGGACCACCTGAAGGTGAAGAAGCACCACTGCGACCTGGAGGAGCTGCGCAAGCTCAAAGCAATAAACTCGATAGCGTTCCACGCGGCGAAATGCACGCTGATATCGCGGGAGGACGTGGAGGCTCTGTATGTCTCCTGCAAGACGGAGCGGGTGTTGAAGTCCAACAAAAGGAAAGCGAAAGCTGCATGTGTCCCCGTGGGTGAGGAGGAGGAGGACAAGTCCCCGGGGCTCCTCGGTGCAGACGCAAAACTGTGGAAGGAAAAAGTTTGGTTTAGTTTAGTCCCGGAGACTGTCACTACACTCCACAACAAACCGGGCAGCAGGAGGAGAGAGCTGACTCCATGCCTTACCGACTCCAAACTACCTCAATTTTACCACAAAACCAACGGACGGGAGTACCGTGCGGTGACCAAGTCCAGTCACAAACACTTTAAAAACTATGAAACAGCGAAAATAGCAGGGAACCGCGTTACTTTGAGCCAAAGGCACTCGTTTTTCCGGAGCGCAGTGAGCCGGCAGCCGGTGGCGCTTCAGTCCGCCATAGCTGCTGCTGCTCAGTCCAGGCTGCTGTCGCGCTCAGCCGGCGACCTACTTCACAAAAGGAAGAGGAGGCGCGAGGGGGGCAGCGCGAGGCACTCGTGGAGCAGGAGCAGCAGACACGCGCACCACCACCAACACCACCACCAGGTACCGCCGGTGTTGCTCGTGCAACCCAAATCACCCGGGACCACCTCTTTCGGTGCTTTTCACCTGGGTCCGGATTTCTATCTTGACCCTAGACCTCACCATCATCACCACCACCAGCACCACCATCATCATCATCACCACCACCACGACGACGAAGAGCAGCCAGGCAGTTTCCCGGAGAGTTACAGCAGCGACACCGAGTCCAGCACCACCTACTCGGACCGTGCGTACCCGGACTCGGACTTTGGGTCCGGCCTCTCCACCACCAGCAGCACCAGCAGCTCCGAGGAAGAGGAGGAGGAGGGTGAGGAGGAGGATGAAGATGACACGCAGTCGGAGAGTTCAGAGGTCAGCTCAGACGAGGAGGAGGAGAGCTCCTCTCAGTCCGACTCCAGCTCGGTTTCTAGCCGCGTTTCGGTGCAGAGCATCCGGTTCAGACGCGCCCGGGTCTCCGGTGTCAACTCTAGTAAAGCACCTTTGGTCCTGCAGCCCACGTTTCACTACCAGCATCAACACAGGACACTACAGGGCCATCATGTTGCAGGAGAGAAACGTCAGAAATGTGAATTTATATGCAGTGAAACCAGAAAGGACTTTGGACACATACAGACAACACCAAAATTTAACTCAACGGGGGAGAGCTTTTTCACTGAGTCCAAAAGGGAAAAGGCGTTTTTTGAGGCTGACCATGTGGACGATGTGCTGGCTCCTTATTCACCGGGACCCAACCGGAATAAAGCGTTTCACCTCTCACGCAGGACACCCTCCATGAAGTGCCCAACTGGACTGAGCACACAGGACAAAGAGTTTCCCAAATGCACCGACAAAAGAGAGGCGAAAGCCAGCAGCAGCAGCAGCAGCCTGAAACTGCCCTCTCCACTGAAGAAAATAAAGACCGAGCCAGAGGAGCTCTCTGTGACCGCCTCCCTCTACTCGGACACGGGCAGCAGGACATCCAGGACGCCACCCTTCAACCTCCACAATGTGAAAGTTAAAGTGGAGGAAAGCTGTGATGAATACGAATACCAGCAGGCCACTGTAGTCAAATGCAAAGGAGATAATAAGACAGAGAGAGACTTTTTCAACAGCGGGGTTAAATCCACAGAGAAGAGCCCAGATGATATGGCTCCTCAGGAATACAGGAGCACCCTGCAGGACGCACCGTGCATGGAGGAGGAGGTGGAGCACATAAGGAACAAAAACTGCAAAGTTCCAGTGTCTGGGAATAATAATAATAATAATAAGAAACCTCGTGTCTCCAGGACGCAAACAAAACAAAACGTGCCCAACAAGGCTGCCTCTTCTTCTTCCTCCTCCTCCTCCTCTTCTTCTACTTCTTCTTCGTTACGCAGCACTGTAGCATCATCGCCTGCAAAAACGCCTTTCAGCCTGATGGCAAATTTCCCATCTCCTCCGTCGCTGGTTGTTGGCAGCGACGGGGATTTGTGCCCGGCTTACTCCCTGAACTCTCTGAGGGGCCCCGGGCCTCCCCCTCCGTCCCACCCCGTGTGGAGGTGGCAGCCAGGCGGCCACATTCTCCCTCCCCCACCCGCTCCTCAGAGAACCAGGAAATACTGAGCTATAAAGCAAAAAAAAAAGAAAAAAGCCCCACACCGTGTCCATCTCCTAGTCTTAACGTGAGCGCACCAAATTGCTCGCAACTTTTGCAAAGGTGTTTATTATTATTATTTTTTTATTTTATTTTTTTCTGTGAATGTTTTTTTTTTTACATTCCTCTTTGTTTTGAAGTTTTTAATCGAGGAAAACCCCACAAGAGATCCCCCTTTTTGGAGCCTCAGAAAAAAAAACGCCCACATGGACTGTGAGACAACCGCTCGTGGATTTTACGCTTAAAAAAAACTTGTGTTTAAATAAGCTATCAATCCTAAGCAATATGTTCTCGTTATTGTGTTTTACTTGACTGTTTTTCTGATTTCGCTTTTACGCGCGACCTGTTGGATTGTATTGGTGCCAGGGTTTTTCAGTGGCTTTGTCTGAAAGAGGAAAAAGGGGTTAAAAAAAACCTATACAGCATTCCTTGAGATGACTCTTAATCTAACTGGGAGCAAGTTTTTACTTGGTAAATCAGAAGGAGAAAAAAAAATCAGGGTTTCCCATTCTGTGCCACCTGGTGTGTTTTATATATCAAAGCTGTTGCTGACCAGCTTGGCCACAGTGGCCCATGTGTCCAAGTGTTCAATTTCAGAGAATTGTTTTTAAAAAAAATGTTTTTATCTAACTCACAGTTAAGCCTTTATTAGATTTGACAGGAATTATTTATTCCTGGTGGTTGTGGGTGTTTTTTTTTTCTTATAGGGTGCTTGTGATTTTCAGTCTTGTTTTTTTTTAGTATTTCCTGGTTTGCAAAATGTGCAGCTGCGCACAAAAGCAGACCCAGACACAACACAGGCCTTATGTACAGACAATCAAACATAATAAGGCTTCATAGCACGTTATATAGGTCCCACAATGGACTCAAGTCATGTCCCTCCTGGGCCACCTGGTACACCGTATTTGTCTGTACTTGCGTTTAGAAAACAAAGAAAAAGGAAAAACGCAGACATAACGACAATGTCCAAGATAGGCTATATGGATGGGATGTGACTCAGGAGTCACAGTGGGGAAAAACAGCACCAAAACAGTGTGGAACACCTTCTAGCTCTGGCTACTCAGAAACAATGCGACAAAGCACAAGAGATAGGCTTAAATGCATTGCACTTTGATACTGTTTGGGGGGGGGGGGGGGGTCTTGTTTCAAGCTTTAGGGTTTTCTGACTAGCCTGTGAAATGATGTCTGAGAGATGCTGATAGAAAAAAAACATGTAAAGATGAGACTGTTTGATTTGGATGTACTGTAAGGCCAAACTGCATTCATTTAACTGAATATTTAGGATTCACCCAGTTTCCAACCATGCCATGATGGTTTTCTGATTTTCTATCATTTAATAACATGCTCACTGTTGTTCTTTTTTTTTTAGTTGAAGGAAAAAACGCCAATTATTTCCCTTTTATTGCACACCCAAAATACAATCAGTTTTTTTAAAAAAAATATTGCGTTCTTTATTATGTCACCATCTCATTATCTTTAGCCTTTTGAACATGGCCGCTCAGTGAATGTAGTACCCCACAGATCTGCTTCATTTACTCCCTAAATCCAGTGATAGACTACACACACCTTTTTAAACAGGAAGTGAAGCTGCACCTTACATGTGAGGTGTGTTTTAAGTGTAGATGTGTGTTTTTTTAATGGCAGTGCAGGACGCAAGCTCTGCTAATTGGCAGGCTTTTTTTTTTTCTGTCTGCCACAAAGAGAGGCCCAGCTTATATGGCGAGCCAGATCACAACAAACCCAAAGCCCAGTGAATGATGTCAGCCCCCTCACACACAAGCACAGCAAAAGGGTGCATTCATTCAGATGGATTGTAGAAACTATTTAATGGGTGATTGTAAAAAAAAAAAAAAAAAAAAAAAAAAGGGGAAAAATGTACAAAAAGTGAGTTTCACTCAGTGTGGATACATATAGATGTTTGATAAAGCAGCACCCCCCAAAAAATCACCCAGGGCCTTATATATATTTCTGAGGCAGACAATTCAAACTTGAACTTTTATTCTCAGCCTGGCTATTTTTGTGACACAAGCTGGTATATGAGCAGGCTATAGCAGTAAAAAAGGAGGGGGTTGTGCAGGGTTGAGAGAAGGGGGGTGGGGGGGAGTTGCTGTGTTGCAAGAGCTGAAGCTTTCAACCTTTAATCCGCATGTCAAAAGCATAGGCTGCACGGCATAGGGAGAAGAGGAATAGCCTCCTGCGTCCAGAGAGGTGCGGGTTCGAACCCCCCCTGACGCACCAGCCTATTCTCACGCAGCGCTCACAATGCGGAGGCCGAGAGGACTGGGATGGTGGTAATGGCCTGTTGGGAGGGTCTTTTCCACCGTTAAGACAAATAGCTCTCTGACAGTGACGCTATCAATGTAAACAATTGCATCGTGGAGCAGTGCGAGAGGCTGCACACTCTCCTTCCTCCTCCTCCTCCTCCTCTTCCTCCACTCCTCATTCACTTTTTTTGATACAATACTTGAGGTCAGGTTTTTTTTGACATGGAATTTTTGAAGTCACTGGTTTGTTTATATATGAAACTGAATATTTATTTTTGTGAATTTTTTTCTGGGGTTTTTTCTTCTTGTACATTGATTTTTGTTGTTGTTGTTGTGAATATATTTAGAACAACTGCACTCGAAATGGAAACTTGAACGGTGGATTTCTGAAGCACTTTCCCTTTCTTTTCTTTTTTTTTTAATTATGAAGCATTCATTAAAACGCGACTGAGTGTAATTATCAGACTCTTTTCTCTTTTCTTTTCAGTTGGACAATAATTTGTTGTTTTTGTATAGCAGATTTTAATGATGAAGAAATTGCACTGGGAGTTATGAAAACAAAGAAGTGACGTGAAACTTTTTTTATGGGGTTTCCCTTTTCTTTTTTCTTTTTTTTATTTTGGGGGACACAGCTCATCTTTGATATATGTTGAACTACTTTGCCATTACATACCCTCAACCTTTCAATTTACTCTTGTAACACGAGTAATTTCATAAATGTTTAAAGGCGTTTAGGGAAATTAGACGTATCCAGCCTTCAATTAAATAGCAGATAAGGGGTTTGTCCTGAGGCAAAAAAAAAAGGTTGCAGATTTGAAAGTAAATAGACCCCAAATAGATCCACAGTAGTGCTTATCCACATTGTGGGCAGCTGATGGTAAATAGCCCTAAAACATGGCTACTACAGTATCTTCAGTTTGGTTAAACTCTTCTAGCAGTGAGGGAATCCCTCTGCTCTGTGTGTGTGACGGAAGAAGTGGTAGGCCTGCGGAGCCTGCAATAATAACAAGAGGCAAACCGCAGACATTTACGCATGCAGCATTTCCAACCACTGCGCATGAGGTGGTGCGAGCCTACTCGCTTTAATGAAGCAGGGAGAAAACCTCAATAAACCGGCCTGAACAACACTCCTGCAGAGAAGCTGAGCATTTGTGCAACTCGTATAGCATGCATTTTACAGGAATCTTGTGTGCAGAACGTGTTGAGTAAAACATCATTATTTCCTATAACTATATCAGTCCTGCAGCAAAACTACAACTATACTGGAATATTATAGAAAAAAGCCAAATCTATAGTGATACCATTGTGGATAAAATAAGATAAAATAAACTAATAATCCACAGCCATATAGGTACCTGTAGGATTACAGCTAAACTCGCCCAATAAACCAGCCTGAACAACACTCCTGCAGAGGAGCTGAACATTTGTGCAACTCATATTGCATGCATTTTGCAGGAAGCTTGTGTGCAGAACGTGTTGAGTAAAACATCATTATTTCCTATAACTATATCAGTCCTGCAGCAAAACTACAACTATACTAGAATATTATAGAAAAATCTATAGTGATACCATTGTGGATAAAATACGATAAAATTAACTAATAATCCACAACCATATAGGTACCTGTATAGACACACAGGATTACAGCTAAACTCGTCCAATAAACGGGCCTGAACAACACTCCTGCGGAGAAGCTGAACATTTGTGCAACTCATATTGTAGCTTGCATGCATTTTTTGCAGGAAGCTTGTGTGCAGAATGTGTTGAGTAAAACATCATTATTCCCTATAACTATATCAGTCCTGCAGCAAAACTATACAACTATACTGGAATATTATAGAAACAAGACAAGTGATACCATTGTGGATAAAATACAATAAAATAAACTAATAATCCAGGTACCTGTATAGACACACAGGATTACAGCTAAACTCGCCCAAAGGCTATTCACAATATTGTGTGCAGCAACTTTTTCCTAAGAAGCTTTGACCAGACTTGCTTCTTCTCTCAATCTGCCATGTTTGACGTGATGTTTCCCTGATTAATGGGACTCTGCGGTATATGGTCCAGGCCAAAGCCCCGAGGTTGATAAGGGGCTGGCGGGCTGGCAGGCTGTCTGGCCCCGGCACGGCATGCTGCTGGAGCCGGGCTGCATGGGAGCCTGGAGGGGCCATAGTGGGAGCAGAGACGAGCCATTATACTGCTGCAGGCGTTTCAGGGTTAAATTCCAGTGCGGATTGGGAACCACTAGACTGTAACTTCTATAGAATAACAATAGAAAGAATAGGTGGAAAAAAAACAAGCTTTCATACAATTTGGTTTTAATATAAAAAAAAAAATAAGGTTTTCTAAAGCAGCTTATTGCACCCCAACATTATATTTGTGTCTGACTGCATGTTTAGGAATTCTGGGTAATGCTGACAGACACATGGCGCGTTAAGGTCAGCACTTTGCATTGATCTTTGAGACAATTAAATACATGGGAGAACGATAAAAGCTGTCAAGTCGTTTTTACGTTTATTCTCTGAACTGTAAAGTATTTGCCCCCTTCACACAATGTCACTCACAAGATCATAATATTTGGTGTAAAATATGAATAAACAAAACAAGGGGAGAGTTTGCAAAAGATTGTGTGTGTGTGTGTGTGTGTGTGTGTGTGTGTGAATGGATTTGTGAGTCCAAGCAAAACGTTTCTCTGCATGATAAAATAGTTCAGCACAAACTGAAGCCTCGCTGTGCGAAGGTGAAACCTGCAGTTTGCAAACACACACTTTTTTTTTTTTTTTTTTACTTTTCTGAAGCCTGTAGCTGCAGGACTGACTGACCTGATGTGGATGAATTTGCATTGTCAATCTAGACATTTAAAAAAAGCTGAAATAAACTCCCATATTTATCTAGCATCAAAGAAAGGTCAAGCTATTTAATCAGAATAAATGTAACAAATTATTAAATTAATTGGGGCACTTTCTTTCCCTCTAATGTTATTGCTGCAATTAAAGGAAAGCGATTACTTAGAGAGACTTTTCACTTCACACTGACACAATGCATGCACATATAGAGTCTAAACACACAATGCAAGATGATCACAGTCTGGTTTGGGCTTCTTATAACACTCGATCCATCTGCAACAAACCAATCTGTGTGTGTGTGCACGTATAGGCCTCTCTGGACGTTTATAAATGAGTGACTATGCAAACTCTATAGAGGCTATATGGATTCAATAATGTGTGTGATTCTAATAGACGAAGGGAATGGGCTACATTTAATTAATTGTATGATTTCAAAATAAAGCATTAATGTGTCAGACTAAACAGAGAGCAGAACTTCTATTTAAGGTGTAAAACAAACTTTACCCCTTTTATGAGAAGTCCTTATAAACTAATGGCTCCTCTATGCGTTGAACTGCTCCTCTGTGCTTTTCCCTCTTTAACGTGAATTCATGAACTATAGATCTGAGAAACAATGTGGATTAAATTAACAATAAAATCTTGTTTTTTTCTCTCCACACTCCAATATTTCTCCCTATTAATATTTGACCCTTTTGAGGTATATGAGCTACATAAGCACTTTTACACTTCAACAGTTGTGACTTTAAATAAAGTTTGAGTTACATGAAGGAGCATCGTTTAATGTATGAAGAGAGGCTATATCGAGAATTTTATTGTATCCCAAGATTTTTAATTTCACAAAATTTTAATCTTGTAACAAGGTTTGCAAAATACCCTCAAATTTCCAGCATATGGGCATGTTACTTTTACATTTTAAGTGTATGGTGACAGGCAATCAATCAATATGCCTAAACGTGAGACCTCCATGAATTAAAAATAAGTAGTGCAAAGGTCAGAGGCTCATGACATTATAATATTAATATAACCATGCAACCATTAGACCGGAATGATACAAAAGCACACATTTTTAATCTGCCCCTCTCCATCAACCTTTCCCTAAGTTAAGATCACTGGACACTATAATAACAGACATTCCCACATATTCATTTACATTTCCACTGAAGTCATGTGTTTGCATTGCATTGTAGCTTCCATCAGCACGATCGTGGCTTAACACGAAGGAGGAAACAGCCGGGGGGGAAACAGCGCTGCCTCTGCTGGCTTTTACCCGGCATCCCTCTGCACAGACCCGGGGTCAGAGGGAGGCACGGTGGTCTGTGTGGAGGAGAGATGGGAGCAACACTGTTGCTGCAAGATTTTACTTTTCTAAATCACACACAAAAAAAGTCAAATGGGGTTATTTAAGTACTGAATAAGATATCTGTTTGTCACTGCAATTTAAACAATTAGAAATGAGTGAACTTTAACTGTACATAGGGTCAAAGGGGAGCCTAATTTCTTCCACCTTTTTGCTTGGGCAACTAAATTGATTCTATTAATGAAAACAAATAGTAGGCTATTTTTATTTTTATTTTTTATTTTTTATTTTTCATTTTTTATTTTTTTTATTTTAATTTTACTTTATTTTTATTTTTTTTAATTTATTTATTTTATTTTATTTTATTTTATGATATTTGAGTACTGGATAAGATATTTGTTTGTCACTGCAATTTAAACAATTAAAGATGAGTGCATATAGGGTCAAACAGGAGCCTATGCGTTTTAAAATATCTACCACCTATTTGCTTGGGCTCCTGGTAACACAATAAATAGATTCTATTACTAAAAAAAAAAAAAGTAGGCGATTTTTATTTTTATTTTTATTTATTTATTTTTCTGAAATTTGAATACTGAATAAGATATCTGTTTGTCACTGCAATTTAAACAATTCAAAATGAGTGAACTTTAACTGCTCCTATTTGCTTGGGCTCCTGGTAACACAACAAAATAGATTCTATTAATAATAATAAAAAAAATAGTAGGCTATTTTTATTTTTATTTTTATTTTCTAGCATTCTGACTAAAATGTCTGCTCAAATCAGTGAGGATATCTAATATCTAATAAAATAGTAGGCTATTTTTATTTTTATTTTCTAGCATTCTGACTAAAATGTCTGCTCAAATCAGTGAGGATATCTAATATCTAATAAAATAGTAAGCTATTTTTATTTTTATTTTTTTATTTTTATTTACATTTTTTAGCATTCTGACTAAAATGTCTGCCCAAATTAGTGAGGATATCTTTTGCTGTATCTTCCAGCCTGCACGTGTAAATTAAATTCAAATGCTCTCGAGTTAATAACTGACCCCAGAGCGCTGCAAACGCGTTTAGAAAAGACACAGGGAGCCTACAGAGCTGCTGTCTGCTGGGTTTCCCTGGCCAGAGGGACTGCATAGGGGGGGGAGGAAGGGGAAAACCAGCACCAGAGGGCTTCTGCTCGGTCATGGAGCTCAACTCCATTTGTAAAGGCTTTTCTGTGGGCAGGAGAGAGCCAGATGTAGCCTCATGTTGAATGGAGACTGGAGCAACTCTGAGCGCACAATTCAATCAGTTATCAACAACGAGCCTCGTCCTGGCCTCGAGTGCAGCTATAAGCTGGTTGTTTAGGCGATCAGCGTGAGTCAGCCAACTCAATAGCAAGATGTTTATCTACCGACAGGCCAATAGGTCTCTTCTTATTCATCCTGCCATGTATCAATGTATTTTAAATGGGTCTTATTCGTAAAAAACTAAAAAAAAATATTTCCCTTTCGCCTCTGTTTTCTGTTGGCCTATATTGTGTTCATAGCCTGTGGCTCCCATCAGAGGTTTATTTATGAATTATTCATCAGTTTTAGAAGATCATTTAAAGACCTATACAAAACTATTTACACATTTCTTATACACAAAGTGTTTTAGCTCCAATACTGAAGGGTTTGTGGTAGCTGATTTTATTGGAAATTATTTTTTATTAAGGGTGAGAAATTGCACTTTAACTAAAAACTATACAATACAATTTTCAATCCTTATCAGAATTCATAATCAGTCAATGTGACACAGAAAAAATGTCAAATAGAAATGTAAATTAAAACATGCAGCCTAACTAAAACTGTGTCAGTTCTATGGACATAAAATAAGACCAAATTTAACCTCAGATATATTTAAAATAAAAATAATTACGTTATATTGACCCACATTTTAGATAAACAAAGTTAAAGTTTGAAATTCCTGTTCTTTCTTTTTTTTTTTTTAAATGGCCTAATCCCATTACATGAATGATTGAACATGTGCCATGTATGAGCATGTTTCAACTACCATCCTTCACGTATTATTATTGCTTATATCAATTCTTATTATAATTAATTTATATTATTTTCAATGAAAAAATTATACATAAAAATCAAGCTGCTCCCTGGCAAGGAAACATGAATTGGGAAGACTATTTATAAATGCCTTGTCTGAATTTTTTGTATTAAAAAACAATACATTATTTGCCTTTAAACTGAACCCCTCCTCCACACACACACACATGAATCTCATAGTGGTTTCTTTGTTGTTTCGACAAGGGCACATTATTTGCTTTGAAGGTACATCTTTACATTCATTTACATCTTTATATTATTTATGTAAAAACCCATCAAGCTTTCAAACTGTATTTGCTCTAAAATGGTTCATCTCACTGATTTTATTTGCAACATTTTTTAGAGGTTGACCTAAAAGATGTTGGAGAACTTTCCATCAAAAGGTATTTCACGTTTCTATTAAAAAGAGGAAAAATAGGAATTAAATTACAATAACTATGTAACAATTTTAAATGCATATTTTGCTGTCTATTTGTATACAAGCAGCTGTAATATGTATGCAGTCCTATGGGACACAAGATGATAATTTAAAGTGTGTTTATCCTTTAGGCTACATCAGCTGATTGAAATGTTCCATGGCCTGAAAACTAATATCTGGACACTAGTTCCCTTTATAAAACGACAGAGCATTTGAGAACATTACACACTATAGGGGGATTTGAACAGGGCCACAAGCAGCGGTGACCTTTGACCCCTCATACCAGGGAGTTAGGACAAGGAGCCCAGGCTGGATTGGGGATAAAAGCCACCAACACAAACAACAGAGAACCTTCTCTATACTGCTCATACAGGGACACATGAAAAATCGATATAATCTGTATTATTCACATATGAAATAGAAATAATCCTTCTAATATGATCAAAACACTGGCAGAAAATGAGTTCTAGTAGTGGCCTGCTCACATTCAGGCCACAGCTTGTTGATTATTGATTACTATGTCAGTGCCATTGCCCCTTGCCTAAGTCGACAGATATTCTCACCTCAGTTAGGGCTATATGTCAAACGTCAGACACATGAAAAACACAGCATAATGCCTTGCTGCAGGGCACGCAGGCAGGAGACGCGATGTGTCAAAACCAGATTTGACTGAGATGAGCTCCCTTTCTTCTCCTCTTCAAGCGAAGTTTCTCAAATTGGGTGGGTGAGAAATATAATAGGACACTTTTTTGGAGGGGATGTCTGATGGGCCTTTGCCAGATAAGGTTTCAGCCAACTTTTATCACCCACTTCTTTATATCGGATATTCAGGATGCGGGACAAAAAGGAAAGCCAGACTTATTGTAACTAACGCCTTATTTATAGGCCTAATTTCACATGGTAGTTGTAGAGGCGTATTCAACTTTGAATGAAAAATCTGTAGAACTTTTCCTTTAAAAATCATCACAGTACTCAGTCTTCTCAATCTTTAGTACTCATGAATTATATCATATTAAATTATATTCTTTATCACTTTATATAAATTTGAAATGTGGCTGCTATGTTTAATAGTGAGTTAACAATGATCTTACTTGTATTACTCCCTTCAGTTTTATTCATATTTGTATTGAAACATATAAAAGTATGTTCTCAATAGTGAATTTACAGGTATGTTCTGTTTTTGTCTCACTCTTTATAGATACGTGATATGATTGTCAGTTTGCAGTGACTTATTCAGACTTTGTGGATTTAAAAAAACAACCTTATATAGCATCAACAGAATGTTCTTATATAAAATTGTGTTTATTTTAAGCATTTTTTATTTCCTGTTTCTTTAGTCCTCTGATATGTTTTCTTTTAGCTGTAATATTAGTTGTATAATATCCTGTTAAATAAATTTTTCTGATGTGTTTTTTGCCCCCTCTCTCTCTCCAGCCATTATTGTCAAACACAGGAGATTTGCTCCTGGTGATCCAGCTCTGATAACATCTACATGTTACAGTGAATCCTCGTTAATAATTTGGCCTGATTGAGGCTTGTTTGGAGAGTAATCTGAGCCCAGAGCTGCCTCTCCTTCCTTGGGGGGAAACATCGACAGAGATCCGTCAAAGAGCTTTTAAAACAAGGATATTTCTCTTATATGTTTAAGCAGAGAGGTGACTCCGAACTTTATTATAAGGGTGCGCCACTAAAGCTTTAATAAATACCTAATAAATACATGATTACCTCGTGAGTAAAAGACCCATCACGCAGTGTTTTTCTATGTGATTACTTAACTCGCTTCTCAGCCTAATTACCCATTACTTAATGAACTTTAAGTGTTTATTTTGACTTATTTTCTCCAGTCATATTCATTCTTCTTTGACCTATATGCTCATTTCCCACATGCGTTTCCAGGCCTCATTTATGGATCCGTGGCTGCAGCAGCTTGCAAATGAATTTGTGAATTCATTGAACAAAGACCAGATGCACCTCAAGTAACCTATTGGTGCTGCAGACCAAAGTCCCTTCAACAAGCTGCGTGCACAAAGAGAAGAATCAGGTATAGTGTTGTGCTTGTTGAGGAGGAACCATCAGACACACACACAGGTCCAGAGGAGCTTTTATCCACTTAATGCAGCTGATTGGATGACACTTTAATTATTGTGTGACTTAACTGCGAGTTAGGCCTCGTTAATTAATAAACACAACGTGACAAGTATCACGTGATCACGTATTAATATTGAGATTTAATATAAGAATCCGTGCTTTATAAGTCTTCCATTAGTTGTTAGTTGTTAACTATTTTTCAGGTTAGAAAGAATTAAGCCACAATAAAATACAAAGTATGAATGCTAGTATACTAATATATATATATATATATATATATACTGTATGTGTGTGGATAGAATAGAATAAAGCTAAAAACGCTGTTAAACTATGAGACTTATGTGAAGAAAAAATAGATTGCCTCTTCCCTAATTTTCCATTATTTTTTCTCCAAATGAAACACATTTTTTATTTTTTTAACATCATTTTTTCTATTGATTGAGGATTGAGTTGTCTCTTTTCTCTTTTCTGTGGAAACTCGCTGCCATGACTGCCTAATCTGCTTATCTTGTTTCATTCGTGTTTTGGCAACATGATGCAGCGGTTTTGCCTCTCTTGGCTTCTTCCAAATAGAAAATGTTTTTGACTGCATCAATTTCAAATATCACAACAGCTGATACATTAATCACATTTACAAAGCTTCACTCAAAGCGACTCGAGGCTGTTCAATAAGAGACCTCAGTGGTCCAAACCTCAACCTTCTTTAGCAATCTGACACGATTCAAAAAGATCTAAATGAAATTGTTTGATCCTGGCTCAGAGTGAGTGTGTGGAGAAGGTTTCATGTGTACTGCATTTATTTTTTGTCTCTCAGGAACTCTTTCATAAAAAATATCTTGGAACATATTCACTTAAACCACTGCTTCAATAAGACTTCTTTATAAAACAGTAATCGATTAAAAATAAAAGTATTCGAGCTCCTTACATGGGTCATTTGTTAACATTGTTAAGGGATAAGGGGTCTGGTGAGATCAGGCCTATTTATCTTCCAAATTAAAGTACTAAAATATAGTTCAATTTGTAGAAAGTCAGCCAAAGAAGGTAAGGGTTAATACTGCTTCAGAAACACACACATCATTTGGTTAGAAAATAGGAAGTTGCATCCAAACATAGGCTGGAGCAGTCATGCAACATTTATATTAAAATGTCTCTATTCTTTATTCTCAGATGAGGAGAACTTTCTTCTATTTGGCGAATAAAAAGGTTGGTCAAATATGACCTCCAGTCGCTGATAATCATATGAACAACCTACATTTTTTATTTTTTTATTCACATCTTTTCAGTTTAAAGCACATATCTCCATGCCACATATCAGTGTCCCTTCTTTAGTTTCCTCTCACACTGTTTAAAGGTCGCGATTAAAGCGCGATTTTCATGTTTGTTTATTATAAAGAAGGCTTAAGTCCTATGTAAATACTGTAAAAGTATCGAAACGCTCAATCCACAGGGAAATACACACAGCCTGTATTCAGAAACTCTGCGTTTGAAACAAGCTGTCAGGATTTCTTTCCATTCGTGATGTTACGAATATACAATATTTAGACCCTTTACACAGATTTAAACATAAACATTGTAAATGTGTCCCAGTTTATTTCCTGGTTGCAGTTTATGTGAATGTCATCAACTGACAGGAAGTACACATGGACCCAAGCTGTCAATGCAATTCTGTTGCAATTTCATTGCAATTCCATAAAAATGCGCTAAAACGGAGCGTTTCAGACAGAGGGTAAATGCAGGCATATTCTGGCTGACAGTATGAGGAAAATAAAGGGTTTTTTTAACATTACAGCATGTAAACATGTTCTAGTAGAAACACAAAATACAAGTATGAACCTGAAAATCAGCATGATATGGGACCTTTAAGTTTGGTTACAACCAGCACCTTTAACTTAAGTTCTTAAAGGTGTGTTTGGTATTTGGGACACCAAAAGAGACATTTTGAACTAACCTATTTTTATTGATAATTTTCTGACTTTCACATAATGAAAAGTGGCACAAGTGGAGCGCTGAGTTAAGTGTAAATCTTCCGTCAAAATGTGCTAAAATGGAGCGTTTCAGACAGAGGGTGAATACAGGCATATTCAGGCAGACAGTATGAGGAAAATAAAGGGGTTTTTTTTAACATTAAAGCATGTAAACATGTTCTAGTAGAAACACAAAATACAAGTATGAACCTGAAAATGACCATGATATGGGACCTTTAAGTTTGGTTACAACCATCACCTTTAGGTTAACTTCTTAAAGGTGTGTTTTGGTATTTGGTACGCGAAATACAAGTATGAACCTGAAAATGAGCATGATTTGTTTTGTTTTATTTATTTTTATTTGCATCTTTTCAGTTTAAAGTACATATCTCCATGCCACATATCAGTGTCCCTTCTTTAGTTTCCTCTCACACTGTTTAATGTCACCCGATAGACGCGTTAAAATTATGCAAATTAAAAGTAAAGTGAACCGATGGGCTGATTTCTCTCCACTACATCCCCGCTTTTATAATAAAACTATTCCGTCTGTATCTATTTCCAATACCGCTCCATCTCAAGCTTCCTTCTCCAGCCGACCAGAGTCAGCTGTGCTGCTTTTCTCCAGCAGACTGCAGCCGCTTACATAACGCTTCGCCTCGTTATTATTGCGACTCTCCGTTACGCAGCGCCACAGTACGCTCATCCAGCACCTCCTTTTTTTTTTTCTTTTTTTTTAAGATTTCGTTGACTTAATCATTTGTTGATTGTATCACCGCGCGCACACGTTGAAAACACAGCACGCGCTTAACGAATGAAGCAGGTTTATTGGAGCTTATAGGCCTGGTGTTGGTTTTACGCACAGTGCTCCATATTGATGTTTTGGTTAGAAATTGCTTCTCAAAAGTGTGATCCGGGCACTTCTAGTGGTGCTTGAATGAATGGGCTCCTGCAGCAAATAAAGCATTATGTATTTTCATTATTAATTATGTCACATGGAATGATCCCAATTTTAATGTGTAAGCCTATATAGGCGCCAAATATATGTTTTTCACTCCCACGACTGGTTTGTTTCTATACAATTTATATTAAATCAATAATTAACAAAAAAAAATCCCGCTTTTTAGTTTTTTTTTCTTTTAATCAAATAAGATTGTGCTTCTGTGGTGCCATATTTGGTGTTTTTTTTATGATGTGAAGAGTCCCTGCGTAAGAGACAGAACGAAATCGCCCAAAATGTGCGCGTATTCTGGATAAAAAATGGACAAAATGTGTGTGATTTCCCCCCGCTGTGCCTCTCTGTGCTCACAGGCAGCAGGAGGAGATGGAGCGGTCTGACAGCGCCTCCTGCTGGCAGCAAAGCACCACTGGAAATGTCTCTTAAAGGGGATGTCTGGAGAACAGGAAGAGTTTTTTAAGGTGGACTGGTGGAGTTAGCTGCAAGACGAGGACGCTTTTTTTCCCTCTCCACTAAAGGGCTCACAGGGCAAAGCTGGACTCTCAGAAGAGAAACCGGTTGTGTTTTTGCATTTATCACCCTGATACTTCAGAATTGCTCTGCAAAAATATGCGTATTAAGAGTGGATTTACGCTGGGAGCTCCCAATGTCACCTTTCTTGAACTAAATTCACACAAAACCCCAGCATGGTGAGATCATGTTTTCCTCTTTTCCAGGTTTAAAACGACGTGTTTGAAGCATTTTCCTTGATTTAAGCAAACAAGTGGCAACCAGGACCCCAGACAGTGACAATTTAAAACACTGATCCACACTCAAATGAGGGATGTGTCACCCCGTTGTCCTTTTTAGTTGCCAGAAAAAAAAATTTAAGACTGAATAAAATGAAATGGTCAATAAGATTCACATTCTTCACACTGCAGCTTATTCTGAGGGTGATTTTGCTTTAAAGTGATATAATGGCTCATTTGGGTCGATTGGCAGATGAGGATGGTCCCTAAAAGAGAATATTTCCCCCCCTATAATAAACCATAGATGTGATTTCATTTGAAAAAAAAAACACTGATCCACACTCAAATAATAAGATAAGATAAAATAAGATAAGATGAACCTTTTATTAATCCCTGGAGGGAAATTCAGGTGTCAAAGCAGCAACATCAGCAAACAGAGTGAAACACAGGAGAGGTAAAGGTATACAAAAATGATTAAAAAAAAAAACAATAATAGAGATATAAAAGATACAGAGTGAATGGGTGAACATAGTGTGTGCAGTCCGTCAATAAATAAATGTAGCATTTGCAATAAAAAAATTACATATGTACATATATGCAGTCTATAAAGTGGTATATAGGATGTATAGTGTAATGTAAGTGTAAAGTGCGCCAGTGGTTAGAGCCCAAGATGGTTGCAGATATTGCATGTTTAAAGGTAGATGGTGCATGTTTAAAGTTCTTAAAGTTTTAATAGTTCTCATACGGGGGTCAGCCATATGGGGGTCATGTAAATGAGGGATGTGTCACCCTGTTGTCCTTTTAGTTGCAAGAAAAAATGTTTTTTTAAGACTCAGAATAAAACGAAATGGTCAACAAGATTCATATTTTTCACACTGCAGCTTATTCTGAGTGTGATTTTTTTCCTTTATAGTGATAAAATGGCTCACTTGGGTTGATTGGCAGATGAGGATGGTCCCTAAAAGAGAATATTTCCCACCCTATAATGAAACATAGATGTGATTACATTTGGATACTTCTGAAGATGTTTTTAATGTTGATGAAAGAATAGAGATCAGTTTCTGGACCTCAAGTGGACTTCAAATGGGCTGAGATCATATCAATAATGGGATTTGCGTAATGGCTCGACGCAGGGTTGATCTCACAGACGTGGCTGTAAAAGAAATAATTCATGTCCTTGTTGTGATTAAAGATTGTAGGCCTATCTGGGCGCTCGGCCAGGTCACTGTAGGGCCAGTTAAATGTGTCTCTATGAAACGGCTTAATAACAACAGATTTTTATATATATTATATAATTTTATATATCTTTAGATTAAAAAGTGAACTTCAGGGGTAGAAAATATAATGTAAAATAACAGAAACAACATATTTTCACTTAGTTTTTCTTTCCCTCATTAGGCGTCATTATTTTTTTGCAGTTTTGTTTGTGACTGAAGAAGCTCAGACAGCAACACAAACACAGGCCTTTGAAACCTCTGAGAGTTGCTTTATTTTGCAAGGGGAAACTCCCGCATAAAAGCCCTTAATATCGGCAATACACTGCTTATTGGTATTCAACTTTTTTGTTATTGACTGGTCTGGTTGACCTTTGTGATTTTGAATGGAGAGCATAACAGACAACACATGGCATTAAAACTGCAAGTTTTGAAGGAGAATAATCATATTTAAAGGGTGGATGCACATTTATTTAAATTCTTAAAACATATTGCAATACATGCACTAAATTGGCTGCACAACACTATATACGGCCTTTAATCAAAAGCATACTCACTAGCATTTAATTGTAAGCATCGTGGTATAGCTTATTTCAGGACTATTTTTTA
Organism: Sebastiscus tertius; assembly: GCA_916701665.1. Lineage (NCBI taxonomy): Eukaryota > Metazoa > Chordata > Actinopteri > Perciformes > Sebastidae > Sebastiscus > Sebastiscus tertius. The sequence continues at coordinate 41,955 of CAKAOH010028874.1, forward strand.
TTGCAACTGGTTTCTCTGTTTGATCCCTCTTCAGTGAAAGCAGCTTCCTCCTCCAAAGTCACACCCTTTCTGCTTCCTTCATTTGCATACAGTCCCTCTCTGTAAAGCACATAGTTAATGCACCTGTTTTTTCTATCCCACTCCTCCTCCTACTTCTTCTTCTCAGACCTGAAACCTGTGCGTAATGACCAAAACGCAGTGTGTCCACGTCCAGCTATAAGCTCTCTGCTCTGCGGCCTTTGTCCGGAGGAGACCTGCACGGATCAGACTCAGAAAATGTTCGGTGCTTTTGTCTACACGCTCGTTTCATTGAATCCGTTTTTTTTCCCTCGCTCCTCTGTGGCAGTTCCTCCACCGAATCACGAGGACTCACGGTGGTTCATTGGCTGCGTCGACGCCAGCAGCAGCAGCAGCAGCAGCAGACTCCATGCACCCAAAGGTGCCCGTGACCTTGACCCGGTCACCTGCTCTGTGCGCTGCCTGGATGAGGGGTAAGTTGTTAAAAGAGCACGTTGAGGCAGATGCATTTCAGCTAAAGCCGTATAGTTTGTATATATTTGTGTACAATTACGTAGAAAATCCACTTTATGATTTTTTTTTATCGCTCCTATTGGGACCAGTACTTTCTCAATGGTGATGATCTTTAAGAACTTTAAATATTTTTTTTAAATAATATATGAAAATCTGTTGTTATTAAGCCGTTTCATAGAGATAAATTGAACTGGCCCTACAGTGACCTGGCCGAGCGCCCAGATAGGCCTACAATCTTTAATCACAACAAGGAGATTAATTATTTCTTTTACAGCCACGTCTGTGAGATCAACCTTCAAATCCCATTATTCATATGATTTCAGCTCATTTGAAGCCCATTTTGGCCCACTTGAGGTCCAGAAACTGATCTCTATTCTTTCATCAACATTAAAAAACATCTTCAAAAGTATCCACATGTAATCACATCTATGTTTTATTAAGGGATATTCTCTCTCTCTTCTCTCTTCTCTCTCTGCCAATCAACCCAAATGAGCCATTTTATCACTGTAAAGGAAAAAATCACACTCAGAATAAGCTGCAGTGTGAAAAAATGTGAATCTTATTAACTATTTCATTTTATTCTGAGTCTTAAAATATTTTTTTTCTGGCAACTAAAAGGACAACAGGGTGACACATCCCTCATTTACATGACCCCCATATGGCTGACCCCCATATAAGAATTATTAAGACTTTAAGAACTTTAAACATGCACTATCTGCCTTTAAACATGCAATATCTACCTTTTAACATGCACTGTCTGCCTTTAAACATGCACTATCTGCAACCATCTTGGACTCTAACCACTGGTGCACTTTAGACTTACTTTACACTATACATCCTATATACCACTTTATAGACTGCACATATATACATATGCACATTTATTTATTGCACATACTACATTTATTTATTGACGGACTGCACACGCTATGTTCACCCATTCATTCTGTATCTTTTATATCTCTATTATTGTTTTTATAATTTTTGTATACCTTTATACCTCTCCTGTGTTTCACTCTGTTTGCTGCTTTGACACCTGAATTTCCCTCCGGGGATTAATAAAGGTTCATCTTATCTTATCTTATCTTATCTTATCTTATGTATGAAAACAGATATTTTTTCTATAAATTCCTCAAACACTCATCCTTTATTTGTGCAGCTGTGATGTTTTCATTCTGATATATTTTTCCTTTCAAACAGCAGACCATTTAAAAAAATAATAATAATATATACAGTATGACATTGAAGTCCATCTTTTCCTGCGTTGTTTTCTTCATATGAGAAAAATCTGGAAAGAAACTCAAGGGGCTTTTTTTTTCCATAACCAAAAAGCCTTAAACATTAGAATAAAAATGTGTGCTTTGGTCTCTGGGCTCAGTCAGAGATATGGACTGACTTTTGCATAAATCAAAAATTATGTTGAAAATAAGTTTTTTTTTTTATTGTTTGCAATATTGCTGCAAAGAGTGGCACCAAATTTGAATGTAAAACATCTTGGATTTCCATCAGTTAGGCACCCTCTTTCTAAAACACACCACATCTTAACAAGAGTGCTGAGTTTTGTGTTTCAATTAGCTGGATGCATGTGTAGAAATCAGACAGTATTTCATTAAAGGTGTTATTGCTAACATTTTTACATAGACAAATATTTCCAAAAAAAAAAAAAAAAGCGCAAAGCCTTTAGAAAGGTATCGAAAAAAAGTATGGCTTTTCCTGAAAAAAAAAATATCATTATTGTGAATTAATCATTTTTAAATTTTTGGCGGGTCCGAAATTAACATTTTGTTTATCTCTGTGGAAGCTATCTGACATCTGGTTTCCACTTCTAACAAGGCTTGTGAGCCAATAGTAAAACGACGTTGGTATCACGTGGGGTCGTTGGATAAAAACGGATAAAAGTTTGATGTTAAGTGTCTGGCAACGACTTGTTGTGAAGTGAATGTAATGGAACGGCGGAGAGAGAATGAGACATCCAGTGGCTGAATGGTATCAGTGTTATCAATAGCACCTTTAACTTCCAGTATTTGTTATTGAAGGTACCAGGTTGCAGCGTTGACCTCAGAGGCTTGTTACTGTGGCAACCGGCAACATGGTTTGGTGGCCAGTGAGTGTTTCAACACCTCTTCCAATGGGGGGACAAAGGATGTCAGAGGAGAAAGACAAAGGTGAGACAGACTGCTGCTTCTTCCTTTTTCTTTCAGTGTCTAAACGGCTCTATGTCTGTTTCATGTCCTGATCCTGAGTGTTATTATCTCTTTAAAGTACAGAACAGACATTTCCTATTTATAAGAGTTTTAAGGATAATTTACCCACATGCACATGTGAGGAAATTATGAACTGGCATGAGTATGTCAGTCCCTGAAGCTTTTTTGTGTTTGACCTGTGCTGGATGCTTTTACTGTGAACCTTTTCTTTTCTTTTCTTTTCTAGTGTCCTCCTCTTGCCTGTTGGAGGTGGACAGGGAGGTGCAGCACTCTACAGAACTGAAGGACCCTTTCTGCACAGCGTTCGTCTGTCTACGTCTCCAGACAGAGTGCAGGCTGGGAAGACTTTTGTTGTGAAGGTTTCTGGAAACCTGGCTGGACGCCCCAACCAGCCCACAGGTCAGCTGCTACTCTACTTCTCGGAAATACAATTCTTCAAGTTGCATGTAGAGCTCGACTCCTGTGTTATAAATACTGTCTGACTTGTCAAAGAGGTCTGTTTGTTTTTCTAATAGTTCATATTGTCTCTTTGTAATTGTGTAAATTTATTTTTTGTCTGTTCTTCATCGTTTTACACAAATTATTTAGAGTTTTTTTAGTTGAATAATCTAATGAATTATATTATTTATGAATTTATAATTATATTATATCTATAATTACATTCAGTATAGAATATGGTTGACATTATGATTTATTATAACTTTAATTAAATTATTATAGAGAAAGACTGCCCAGGACTGCTCCAAATAGTGACTGAATTTTAGAAAGACAGCATTTCTGTTGTCAGTATTTATTTATTTAAACTTTTAAACAAATAAATGATAGACTTGCAAAAAAAACATTCAAAGGTGCCTCGCAAAAAATAATAAATCAATATACATATTTGAAAAAAACTAGAAACAAACTACATGAACTTGTGTGTTTCAGTGGAAAACACATTTTCCATTATTGTTTGTTAGCAGCTGCAGACGTACTGTGTAATGTGGATACAAATGATCAAAAATATGTTATATATTTAAAAATAATTTCAATAATATAATTGTAAATATGAACAATAATGTTATAGAAAATAACTGCTCTAGATCTAATTGTAAAACATTTTATTTTATTGTTGTGCTGACCAATATTTCCTTCAGAATTTGCTTGTTAATGAGTTTTTATGTGAAAGAATATATTTAAAAAAAAATATCAGGATATTTGATTAATGTTTACATAATTTTAAAAACATTTGTAGCATGTATTAGTGTTTCAATTTTTTCTGTGATTTTTAGGGATTCCGTGTCTGGAAGGGCAGGACCTCTCTTACGTCACTGTTGAGTTTCAAGAAACGACCCCTAAAGGTCAAAGTTCACATGATGTCAATGTGTTGGATGACGGCTCCTTTGTTGTGTCATCTGATTGGATTTTGGAAACTCCAGGAAAATATGAGCTCAGTAAGTTAACGAGAGCAAACAAATTTTGTTAAATAGTAAATAATGAATTAATGAAAAATGTGTATTATTATGTAGTCACCCTCTTTTTCTCTTTTATCATTTTCTGTTTAGACGTCAGTGTCTCCAACCCCCTCTCCACTCTCTCCTCCACCCTCCATCTCTCCGTCTTGCTGCCCTCTCCAGGCAGCCTGGTGGTCTCTGTGCTTCATGGCCCCCTGGGTGTCCCCTCCTGCGTCCCTTTCCCACAGACGGACTCCACCAGTGTGACCATGGAGGCAGGGTACCTGGGCGACCCTGTCACACTGCAGGCATGCATGGGTGATGGTCTGGCAGTAGAGTTTTTCTGGCAGTTTACTCACAGGGAAAAAGAGAAAAACATGCCGGGTGTAAAGACGGCGTGCCTTCCTGACTCAGACTGTCTGAACAGCACTGTGGTAAGTAGGCCGCACTGCTGCCTGTGATGCAGATGTATCTCATAATTAAAAGTATTTTAGGCTGAAGCTCCCTCTTTTTAATTGATCACAATGTATTTTTAACATTTACCAACATGGATCAACAAAACCTCGTAGTCTAAGCTAAATGAAGCAATTTTGGCAAATTGGTGGTCTTCAATGACGCCAAGAGAAAGCTGCTTTATAATGAATCAATTTTGCTAAGGACAGCCTGCACATGTTTACAGTCTGGCTTGTTTGACTGCTTTATAACAAAGAATATAATATGTATATATAGTACATAAAACCCTTTTAATACCAAGCGAAAAACTGTGTTTTTGTCCTGCTTGGATTGCCCATTTTCTTTTTCAAAAATAACCAGGACAGTTTGAAATTTAAGAAATATATGATGTAAATAATTGCATTCAGGATTTATGATGGATTATATTAGGGCTGCATCTAATGATCATTTTCATTGTCGATTAATCTGCATTATTTTCTCGATTAATCGATTAGTTGTTTGGTCTATAAAGTGTCAGAAAATGGTGAAAAATGTCCATCAGTGTTTCCCAGAGCCCAAGATGACGACCTCAAATGTCTTGTTTTGTCCAAATATATTCAGTTTACTGTCATAGAGGGGTAAAGAAACCAGAAAATATTCACATTTAAGAAGCTGGAATCAGAGAATTTTGATTTTTTTCACATTTTATTAGAATTATGAACATGTCTCATCTGATTGTTCATTACAGAACAGTAATCCAAGTAATCGGTGAGATCTGGCAGATTTTTGGTGAAGCTGAGGCCTTGCAACACAATCAAAACCCATAAATAATAGACAAATATTGATAAAAGTCAACAATAAACATTTACTCAAGACTTACTCTCATTAAATTATATTATTAACCTTTGTTATTTAAGAGGGGTCAAGGGTCAACACCTAGCATGTGAAAAGTCCACATCATAACTAATTAATAGCAACTTTTTAGTGAATCATTTATTGAACTCTTTTTTTAGTCTCTTCCTCCAAGTGTGATAGCTCATTTTGTTTGTAATAACCACAACTACCAATGTGTTGAGAGATACACCAATCAGTTCATTTGCAAATGATTTAAACAACGAGTAGAGCTCCAGCGTTCTGCAGGGAAGAGAGAAATGCTATAATATTGGTGAGGAAGATCTAGCTCCATTTAGTGCTGTTTAAACGAGTTTGATTAATCGTTTTGTAGGTAAACACAAAAACTCATTAAGGCAAACAGTGAGTAGTCATGGGGTTTCTGTTAATATGGAAGAAATACTGTTTATTTATTGGTGATCAGAATTAAAAAAAAATTTCTGAATGCCCCCCAGAACTGGACCTTTGAAACAGAGGGAGTTCACATGGTGTCAGTGAATGCCTCTGGTGCCTATGGCTGGACACAGGAGACAATACATGTTGTGAGTATCTGCTTTTATTCACTGACAAACTTCATTTCATTCTCATGTTTATCATTGATTAAAGGATAAGGCTGGTGATATTTTAAATTTGTCTTATTGTAAACAAATCCCATTGGTTCCTACTGAAGACATCTTAAATCACCTTTAAAAATAGCTCATAAATATAGAGTTTATTTTTTAAAAAAGGCTCAATAATTTCCTAAAACAACTGGGCACTGTGTTACTCAAACAGAAGTAAATGGAGCATTTGTTTGGGACTATTTTCAGCTGCGGATTAATACACATTTGGTGCGTAGGCAAGTATTTACAGCAGGATGATGGTGCTCAAAAAAAGTCCCTGTTCATTGTAACAGGCTGGTCTCATACACCGTTCATAGCGATACCTACGAAAAGTAATGCACTGTAATTTGTGTATATCCCACAAGATCAATTTGTGTGTAATTCACGTAATTGTGAACCAGGAAATATAAATAGCGTCGAACGCCACGTAGGAAGGAGGTCGGGGTGGATGGGAGGGTCTAAAAATACTGGACTTTTGTTGACTGGTGTTCATGTTCCATGTGAAACCAGAATTCAACGTTGATTTATTTGTCACGTAACTTCTGTACTTAAGTAACGCCACTACCAGAGTTATTTTAAGCCAAACCACGATCTTTTCCTAAACCTAACTAAGTAGTTTTCTTGCCTCAACCTAAGGAATCTGTTATCTGTGAAGACGGAAGTTTATTTTGAAAAGACTGTATGCATGTAACGGACGGAAATTGACACGCGTTGCTGGACATTCAAGGACAACGAAAAAGGAGGAATTATTATTTTTTTGACTCTGGCAGTCAATATTTGTTAATGAAATCAATTAATTTAATTTATTTTTGGTCTTTTCATGGGATTTGTTGACAAAAAGAGAAATATAAAATATAAGATAATTATAAGATATTATAATAAGACTTATTCTTTAATCTCACATTTGTGTGTTTTTATGTGCATGTTGTCCAACATACAGTATATGGGTGTGTACTTGCAGGTGATCGTGCCTCTCGCCGTCTCTGACCTCAGAATGAGTGTATCAGGAAATCAGCTGACCTCCGGAGAGGACGTCTCTGTGGATGTGGAGCTGTTCACCACCATGAAGCACCTGCTCGTCCTCAACCTCACACTGAACGCTGAGCATGGCAGCGTTGACATGAAGGACAATGGCAATAAAAACATCAGCGACAGCATCAAAATTACTCACCAAGAAAACAGTGATAATCACAGCTGTAACGACAGAAACCATGGCAACATCAGCTACGATCACAGTCTTAATCAAAACCACAATAACATCTGCTTGGTCCCTCTTCGTCTCCTCCACACCTCTAACCACTCCAGCTGCCATTTGCACCTCCACCTTCAGTGCCGCCTCCCCACCGCTGCAGGCCGGTATCACCTCATAGCGTCTCTTCTCTCCACCTCTGACCCTTCGTCAGTGCTGCTCTCAGCCGTCCTGCCTCGAGCTTTGATCGTGCATATATGTGCCCTGAGGCCTTCTGGGAGTTGGAAGTCAGCAGTTTCAACACACACAGAATTCAGCCTGGAGGTTGTCGGCCCTGCCAGTCGAATGGAGTCGAAAGTGAGTTGGACTTTCAGTTTGGATAATGTCACTGGGATGAGCAGGACAACTGAAAAGTGGAACCTGAATGTGTCTCTTACAGTAGCAGGCCGTTATAAAGTCACAGTCAGGGCCTTTAACCCAATCAGCTGGGCCTCATTCTGCACACACATCCTCGTTCAAGATCCTGTTGGAGAGCTGGTGCTGAATGTTCCCAGCGTGATCACATCAAATCGAAAACACTTTGTTTTATTTAGTGTCATAGCAGGGTCAAATGTGACAGTGTCTCTGCTGGTGAATGCAACACTGCTGTACAGAAACAGCAGCTACACTACAGGAGAGGAGGCAACGGCGGTTTTGCTTTTCGACCACACCGGAACAGTTGTGGTTGAGCTTCGAGCTGAGAATCAAGTGTCTTCTCGGAACAAAAGCGTAAGAGTGTGCGTTGAGAGGAACAGGAAGCCGACGCCGCAAGTTAGAGTTAATCCAACGTGGCAACCACCCACCAGTCAAAGTCCTGTTCACAACCTGGCTGACAATGGTGAGGAAGTGCTTTTAATTAACACCCACTGAGCACTACAAAACATCTGAACATTAATTAGAAAAGAAGTGTGAATTTTTATTTCACATGACACCATCCAATCTCCATCTTATGCTTTTATCTGAATGTGAAACTGCTAAACTGTTAGCTGAGTTATTTTCTGGCTTTGTTTCTTGCATTTTTTTAACACTGTTAAAGAAAATGTAAGCTTCAAAGTGATCAAGCAGATAAATGCTTATAAAGTGTGTGTTTTTGATGAGACATCGGTGTTTTCTGGTCTACCTTTTCCATAATTTCTCACTTTCTTGAGACAATTTTTTTTTGTTTGCAGAACATAATTCTTTACCTCTTTCATGAAGCATTTATAATTTGTGGTATACTCTCTCTATATATTATAAAATGATAATGAGATGTCTGTTTTGTCCCCTTACAGTGCGGATTTATGCAGCAAAGCAAGCGTATCCCACAAATACAGATATAACTTTCCTAGCTGTGGCTGAAGTACCGGACCCTGTGGAGTTCCTCTGGCACTTTGGAGACTCCAGATCAGACCGAACCACCTCAAAGACTGTCACCAAAAGATACCACAAACCTGGCAGGTATGAGACACAATGTAGATGCTTCTTTGTCTCTATAACTGTGTATAGCTTCATTGCATTTCATGCAACAAATTCATCAAAACTGTCTCATAAAAGCGCTTATATAACCTGTTAACAAGAATAAATGGAGTACCTTTGCCAGCATACAAGCTGGTGTTTACAACACTTAAACCCCCCTCTGTTCAATGTAGGTATGATGTTGTTGTAGTCATGTCAAGTGGCCGGACATCCCTTACCTCCGACGTGTTCCCGATGGTGGTCCAGAGAGCTGTGAAGCTCAACAGGCTGCTCCACCCGGCTTCTGTCCTGCAGAACCAAACGGTGACAATGAGCTGCCGGGTCAGTGTGGGGACTGACGTCGCCTTCCTGTGGAGCTTTGGAGATGGATCATCCCGGCTGGGACAGAGCACAGAGCAGCACGTCTTCCACACGTGAGTTTCACTGTCATTATTGACTTTCAATATTATATAGCTCAGGTAAATTCAAATTTGAAATGATCTAATACAGCTTATTACAGATATATTGGTATTGGTGTGTATACGTTGGTCGATGTATAATACAAAATTCCGATACAGAAACACTAACGACATAGATGTAATTCAGAAACACTGAGAAGTTTAGTTTTAAACTGAAAAATGTTCCTCTCAGTACATATCTTGGTCTCAATTCTAAATAATAAAACAAATTTGAAGGATATGTATAGAAAATGTTTCTGTTATGTGTTTATCTATTATGTTTATTGGCCGATATATCATTTATAAATTCTCAATATCAATATTATTATTGCCCCAATTATTAGTTATGGAGCAGTTTTATAGTTTTGTATAACAGAAAGATAAAGTTCCTTCCATTTTTTTATGTGACAACCTTGAATTTTCTCTCCTAAATCTTCTTTTTTTTTAATAAACTCATGAATTACATCCACCAAATGTCCAACATGCATTTGCAATTATTACTATTATTTTGTATTTTATACAACCAGTGATACGAACAGAACAAGACAATCTTCATTTAATGACCCTTGATAAAGGAGTTTTATTTCAATTAAAATATATATTTTGCTAACATCAGTTTGCCTTTTCATTGATCTTCAGTTACCTGTAAATCTTAAAGCACAAAAGCATAAGAGGTCCTATTTTGCTTTCGTGCTTTTCCCGTTTCCTTTAGTGTGTTATATCGTTTTTTGTACATGTAAAAGTTTTGCATAGTTACAAAGCCCAAAGTCCACGCCAAAGGGAGTGACTCTCCCCCACAGAAACACTGCTCCTGAACTGCCTGAAACGCCTTGCTTGAAGTCCCGCCTTTTCTTCTGTAACGTGGTGATGTCACCAAGTAACAAACTTTGCCTAGCAGCTAGTTTGGCATGCCATCAAACAAAGCTAGTTAGAGCTGAGCTGGAGCAGAATCCAAAGAGTTTGGTTTGGTTGACCGATCACAATAGAGTGGACCAGCTGACCAATCAGAGCAGACTGGGATTTTCGGGAGGGGGGCAGGAGCTCAAACAGAGCTGTGTTTCAGACAGAGGGTGAAAAGAGGTGCTGCAGCACAGCTGGTATGAGAAAAATATAGCTTTTTTTTAATATTAAAGCCTGTAAACATGTTCTAATAGAAACCCCAAATACAAGTATGCACCTGAAAATATGCACAATAGGCCCTCTTTAATATGACCAATCTTCTTAACTGTGGGTATATGCGTATTTTTACCTGTGTAAATTGAGTGTATGTAGGTGTTTTCACTCTCTGCAGGACAGGAGAGTTCAGAGTGGACGTAACTGTGTCTAACCTGGTCAGTTCTGCCTCTCTAAGTGGTCACATCTTTGTTGTGGATCGGCCTTGTCAGCCTCCACCGGTCAAAAACATGGGGCCTCTCAAACTTCAGGTATAGTCTTCATTTTGTTACCTCAACATTTATTAACATGTGTGTACGAAAGTACAGCTAAAAAGAAAATTACATTGCCGCCTTCATCCTATTCATCTTCTCTCTTCAAGGTGAGAAGATTTGAGGTTATACGTCTGGGAGTGACCTATGAGACGGAAGTTGACTGTGACATTTCAGGAGGCCTTCACTACACCTGGACCTTGTTTGACTCTGCAGGACGGGTCTTCCCTTTGCCTCTTGTAGACACACGCAGACAGAGCCTCATACTGCCCAGCCATTTCCTGCACTATGACACCTACACTGCCATAGCGAGGGTAAGTAGCAGTAGAAAACTGTCACGTATTGACCCTTAAACTGGGACCACCTGATGTCCCACTCCTGAATATACAGTATTGAGACTCCAATAGCCATCATTGCTCCACAGGTTCAGGTCATTGGCAGTGTGGTGTACAGCAACTACAGTGTGAGGGTGCAGGTGATACCGAGCCCTCCTGTGGCCTTCATCCAGGGCGGCACCAACATCTTCATTAACAACAGGAACACCACCGTGGTAACCCTGGACGGGCAGAGATCTCACGACCAAGACTTCCCCACGAACCCAGTCAGGTACAGAAACAGTGGTTGTGTCCGAAATCACCCACCACTCACTATATAGTGGACTATATAGTCAGTTCACCATTTTGTAGTGCTATCGGAATGTATAGTAAGAGTTATTATACCCTATATAGTTGACTCAAAGTATCCCACAATGCATCGTTTAAAGTAGTGGACAACTATGGTCACTAACCGAGCACTATATACCATCATGCATTGCGCAGGAGGAAAATTGAGAGACAAACGAGAGGAAAGAGAGCAGTGCGATTGAGACAAATCCATGAGTTGTGGTGCGAACATAACGTATTTAATGTGAGCAGAGCAGAGCAACACAAACAGCCACAAAGTACTTTGTATTATTAATTTGGGAAAATACACTTATTGCCCCCACGCTGACTGTTAATTCCTACCTTTCACAATAAAAGCCCTAGACCCTGCATCACTTACCAGTTTCAATCAGAGGATTTTGCTAAGAGACAACTCAACAAAACAGCTTACTTATGTATTTATCCTAGCCAAAACCGCCAGTATTTATTATGGATGGTCCAAAAGCAGACTTTGATCTGGCACGTTTTAATTGTGTGAAAGCAAAGATGTAATTAACCGTGCTGAGAAAATGACCCGAGTAGTGTCCTAAAGTGTTTTTTTATTTTGAAGATGAGCTCACTATATAGTCCTAAACATAGAACTCCCTGGATAGTGAGTAGGGAGTATTGAATGAGTGAACGATTTCGGACACAGCCAGTGTAATGTATGCATTGAACCTTTAATGGTTGTAAGATTTGACTCAAATATGTATTCAATCTCAACACTGTTTCTGATTTTTTTTCTTCACAGCTTCAGTTGGACATGTAAACCAGTCAGCTCCATCTCCACCTCCTGTTTCCACCATGAAGTTCCCACTTCATCCCCTGTGCTCGTATTTCCTGCTAGTCACCTAAAACACAACTTCGACCAGTTCCAGTTCACGCTCGCCATCCACAGCGGTGAGCGCTCAGCCTCATCAGAGACCTTCCTCACATTGACGCCAAATGTGATCGGGTGAGAGTTATAAAAAAATTATATAACAGATGAAATTTGGTTTGCTATGAAGTGAATAGATATATTTGCGTCCATTAAACCGTGTACTGTGCCTTGATACACCTTGTGATCATGTATTTAAATGTCTCCAATCCAGGAAGGTGTCAGTTTACTGCCCTCAATGCCGGGGAGACCAGGTGAACTGGGATCAGTCCTTCTCTGTCAGCGCCTTGTGTGAAGGCTGTGATATTTCCCCAAAATACATCCAGTACACCTGGAGCCTGTACTTGGTCAATGCCTCATCCAAGCCTGTCATAGAAGGTTAAAAAAAAGTGTTTACAGTAAGCTGCCATTATTTAATTTTCAAGAAAATAAATCCCTTTAATTTGATTCTTTTCTATTTTAGTCCCGTTTTGTTACACAGTGGATCTCAGTGCTCCGTCCACCATCATGGAGGGTCCTGCCACTTCCCCTGAGACTTCCACCCTGCATCCACCTGCCACAGATGCTTCACAGTACACCCGTGTTGTCGATACCTCTGCTCCTAGAGGTATAACAGAAGGAATAAGTCAAGTATGGCCGGTGTGTAATGAAATGTGACTGGCTTGTGTGCTTCCCAAGTGATCGCCACTGTAAAAAGAGCCCTTGAGGACACCAATGGCATACTGAAATAGAAAATAACACCATGTCACTAAACTTGACTCCCCTCTTTTCCTCCTCACACAGGTTTGACAGAACCCGAGCCCTCGCCTATCTCTTCTCTCGTCAACATAAGAACAGCAGGCTCAGGTAAGCTCTGTCAGCTTTCAGTGTTTCAAATGGAAATGATCTCACAATGCAGGTAAATTGGACTCAAATGTTGTAAAGAATATGCAACGTTCACCATGCTCCCAGTGTTAAAGAACAGCAACGTAAAAGCATTTAAGACATGGACATCAATAGGGAGAATCAACAAGAAGCACTACGCAAGGTGATAGTTACAGTAAAATGGACAGTTCATGAATTATTTAACATCTTTTCCCCTTTATATCCAGGAGAGGAGCCCTTTTATCACCCTCTGGGGGAGTCTGACCCTCCAAAGCCTTTGTACTCCTCCACTGAATACCCGCCACTTACCTTTGACAACAGTGGCGTCTTATACTCAGACCACTTTGGCCGGAGTGACGTTATCAGTGAATTCCCAATTGATTCTGACTCCTCTGCTGACTGGGAGTTTTCTTTTCCTGTCCTGGAGAGCGGTGACTCGGGAGGTCGACAAGGTGAGACAAAACTGAGCTGAAACCTTCTAGTGAATATCAAACAGTTATTTAATTTGGTCTTTGAATTATAAAACTAATGATGTTTTCAGTTATTCTGGCTGATTAGACCTCTCCACTCTCTGAAGCTAGGTGGCGCTATGCTGGGAATTATGTGAGGTTAACAAACTACCAGTGGTGGTATAAGTACATTTACACAAGTATGGAATCAATCAGCTCTGAGGTACTTGTACTATACTTTCTACACCACTACATTTACTTGATAGCTTTAGTAACTAGTTACTTTGCAGATTCAGATTAATAATAGAAATTTCCCTGGGGGGAATTCACAAGCTACCCAGCCGTATATAAAGTAGGGCGGTCAATTGATTCAAATATTTCATCTTGATTAGTCACAACAACACAACACAACACAATTAACAACACAGAACAATGACAAATATTGTCCAGAAACCCTCACAGGTACTGCATTTAGCATAAAAATAATATGTTCAAATCATAACCCAAACCCAACAGGCAACAACAGCTGTCAGTGTGTCAGTGTGCTGACTTGACTATGACTTGCCCCAAACTGCATGTGATTATCATAAAGTAGGTATGTCTGTAAAGGGGAGACTCGTGGGTACCCATAGTACCCATTTTCATTCACATATTTTGAGGTCAAAGGTCAAGGGACTCCTTTGAAAATGGCCATACCAGTTTTTCTTTGCCAAAATTTAGCTTATGTTTGGAGCGTTATTTAGTCTCCTTCGCGACAAGCTAGTATGACATGGTTGAAACCAGTGGATTTCGTAGGTTTTCTAGTTTCATATGATACCAGGATCTTAGCTTTAGACCTAAAAATCGCAAGTTGCTTTATTGTATTAAGGAAATTAGTGTCGTTAAAACAAATTTGCGCGTTGTTATTACGTTAACTTTGACAGCCCTTATGTAAAGTAATTGAAATTAGCTCCACCTTTACTGCAACATTAACGTAATATGTACATTAATGCATCAATAATTATAATCAAATAATATGATATGTTTTTCTGAAATGTATTTTTTGGTCACATTTTGCAGTATATGCAAGACAGCATGCTTTTCTGACTATTCTGTCCCACAATCCTCTGCACAGCGGATATATGAACCAGCGGGTCAAAGTTCAAGGCACAATGTTATGAAGAAGTACTATGTTCCAATTGTATGCATACAGCATCTAAAAGTACGTACTTTGTAAGGGAAACTGCAGTATGTACTAAAAGTAAAAAGAAAAGTATGATTTGCATTGTATGAATGTGCATTTAATCTGATTCTGTGACAGATTCAGATTATGATGTTCCCTTGATGAGCGCTGAGGAAGGAGACCCAGGGATTTCAGCAGGAAGACCCACAGGTGCAGTACATGTCTGTGTTTGTTAATATCCTCTAGTGGGAGGTTGTTGTGTGTTAATCACGTGCATATTATTCCCAGATGTGGATGGTGAGAGCTTCAGTCCAGGAGATGATTCAGCGTTTGATCCAGCGTTACATAAAGACGAGGGGAGTAATCTGGTGGACTCAAGACCATCTGTTGTGATCCAGGAGCCCATCTTGCTCGATTTACCCCGAGACCCAGTAGACAGAGGCCTTTTTGAGTCCTACACTTACACAGGTACATTATTCAAGAAACTCACAGACACACATGTCCTTTCTTTTTCCAACAATCTAAGCCTTTAGATACCTTTCTCTCTCTTTCCATCTCTCCAGGCATTTCCTCCCCTTCGCTCAGCTTCAGACCGTTCAGTCTGAGGCCTGGGAGCAGATACATGTTGGAGGTCACTGCTAGTAAGTTTAACATCAACAACTGATATTTTTGCCAAAATGTAATGCGTTATCAGTACTGAACCATGGTAGGAAAGAATAGATGCAATGACATATAAGCTTGAGCGTGAAATACAGATTCACGAAGTCCAATATAACTCCTATATTACTCATAATTCCGGTGAGGAAGGGTTTTTAAGCAGGAACAAAAAGTCCTTCCTGTTGTTGGATCTGATTGTCTTTCATCATTCCTTAGAGATGGGCCAGAGAACTGTTTTTAAGCACATAAGCAGCTAAGATTACTTGGTAATTAAGAAGTCATAGTTGAGACTAAATGTTAATTGAATGTGATAACAGCAGCAAGGGGACAATGCAGTGCTTTTACATTTTGAACTACTTTAAGGCTAAATGTAATAGGGCTGTGCAATATGACGATATATATCGTCAAAACTATATAAAATGTCTATCGTTTATATTTTTATTTATATTATTGTTATTATTATAACTTTTATTATTCATATTTATTTATTTTTTCTGTATAAATTCACTTAAAAATGTTATGTTTATTTTGTACTCAAGTTTTTAAAATAAGAAAATACTCAGTACTTTTTATTTGTCAAGTATTTAATTCAATCAGGACTATACAAAAATACAAAAATACAAAAATAGGCTTTACTATGTGGTTATTTCATATACACTATTTATTTATTGAATTACCAGAAAACATGCTATAACGTGATATATATCGTTAACAAAATATGAAATTACCTATATTGTGATAGACGATTTTTTCCATATCGCCCAGTCCTAAAATTTTCTGGGTTGGGGACCACATTTGGTGTCTAAACTTAAAATAATAATGACAACATCAGTCCTATGTTAGCCCATCTTTTTATTTTTCTAATGAAAATTGAAGGGATGGATCTGGATGCTAATGTAATTGTTACCTTTTGTACTCAGAATCTCATAATAGCTTTCTGGGCCGGACTCAGTTATTCTTAAAAACTAACCCTGCTCCAAAAGGCGTGATGTGCCAAGTGCAACCAGTCAAAGGAATGGAGTTATATACACACTTCAGCATCTTCTGCACCTCAGGGAAAGAGGTATCCACTGTCTCTTACAGTAAACACACATACACACTCTCATAATCATATTACTTTTTTGGCCCTGTGCATACTAAACCAGATGGGTGTTATTTAAGGTCCTTTGTATGTGAGCCATTTCCAAGTATTTTTTTAGTACGGGAAAAAAGTTTAATAGAGAGACAAAATTGACTCTGCTTTAACGGGGAGAGTGTTTATTTTGTACACTTTATGTATTTTTAGTCTTAAAGAGTACTCTCAATTGCTAGATAATTTAAAGGAACAGTGTGTAACTTTTGGGGGGATCTATTAGCAGAAATGGAATATAATATTCATTAGTATGTTGGCTTAGAATGAGCCCTTCATACCTTCAACACATACTAAAGTAGTGTTATTATGGTAAGGATGGCGGTAAACGGTGTTACGATGGTTTTGCACTCGGTGGCTCACATAACCGTAGTCTTGGAAAGGGAAGAGTAAATTAAAGGGTATTCAGTTGGTTGTAATCTGCAACCACACCACTGGATGTCGCCAAATCAAACACACTGTACCTTTAAGGGAGATATTGTCACTCATAGTACTGTTGTGAATGCTTAAAGATGGAAGTACATGCTGAAATGTAGTGACATTTTTGTTTTAATTGACAAAAGATGAATCATACATCCTTATCTTGGCTCTTTTCTTTACTACCTCATACTTAATACTTACCCATCCAATTCACTGGGAAAATGTAAGTTTTTTTATAAATGGCAAATCTTCATATTTTAATAACATGCACAGAAAGAAGAACCCCCTTGACAAACTACAAATGTATCCACCTTTTCGCTCCAGCTTTGATTTGTTTACACTGTTCTCAGCATGTCAACCCTCACATGTGTATGTGTGTATGTGTTTAAGGACTTACTGTACAAGTACAGCATCAGTGTAGGAGACAGACCTCCCAGGATGCTGTATCAGGGGAGAGACTTCCAGTACTATTTCAGCCTTCCTTCTGGTGACCCCAGTGATGATTATAAAGGTAAACTCAAACACACAGACACCCTGATTTATAACTTTTATATTGCACACAAGGATGCATTATCATGACAACTTATTGCAGATATTTCCTTTTCAGTAACTGAGTGATTCATTTTTATGCTTGTAGTAACTATTTACACAGAGATCAGAAGCAACACGCATGGGACGGCCACTAAACCCTGTCCCGTCACCGTCTGTGTCCAACCAAGCTTCTTCAGAGACACCTCTTCTTCTTCTCATCTTGATCCTGATCTGGAGCTGTAAGAATCACCATATTAAGTCTATATTGCAGGGCTACTCTGTGTATTATACTATAGCTCAGGCAACAATAGTTTTTGCAAACCCTAGTGGACAATTGCAGAGGCATATTTTGAGTGCCAGAAAGCTGGAGTTTACATATGGACAGACACTTTACATTTTAAGAAGACTGACTCTGAAATGATTTAAAATCTAATCAATTTATTGTATTTTCATAACCTCGCAACACCTTCTAATAAGACATTATTTATAAAGTCTGTATGAGTTGTAGCTAATAACTTTTTAATGGCTATCAAGATATTTATCAATACTTAACATACCTTTAATTATGTCAACTTTTGTGTTACCATCATGTCTGGGGTTGGTGTATATTTGAACAAGTTACAATTTATACAGTATATTGTTGTGTTATTAATATCTCTCTCTCTCTCTCTCCAGTTCAGAGTCAGGTCTGAGGAACCTGTCAGCTCTGGTGCGGCTTGGAAACAGCATGGAGATTCGTAACTATATCAGTCTCCTCTCCAGCATCCTGAACAGACTCAGCCTGGACACCGAGGCCAACACACACGCACGGAGACGCACACGCACACGCAATGTGCTCATTTGCACGGTGTGTGAGCTCGAGAGCAGTGGACAGGTACACACACACACACACACACACAGACCTATATTACACCTCCAGATTGACTGAACCACATTTTTTGATTGCAACAAATCAATCTTCTACTCTCTATTCCTGTTTCTCAATGTTACGTCCCTTTGTAGTCTAGGGTTAAGAGAAGAACATAAGCCAGTGTAATCAGGAGTAAAGTTGCTGTTTATTAAAGGCCACAGGAAACAAATAATATCAATTATATTATTATATATAATACAAATTTAGTGTGTTTTATAACTAACCTGTACATCAAGAAATGAAAACACAAAAGTTCAAGTACACAGTAACTGGGTTAACATTTAACAATTTATCTAAATCATCATATACTGTATGTCACAGTTAGATTTCAACAAACTTTTCCACCTTTTATAATATGTCATTTAATCCTAGGCATCGATGATGGACAACATCTGCATTCTGAAAAACCTTTTAGAAGTTACAAGTCAGGTAAGTGTGTTTCCTTTCATGGACTTCAATTGACAAAGAGACACTGATAGATGCTGAAAGATAAAAATTGTTTCTCATACAACACTTTATCCTGTTTAGGTGACATTAGCGAGTGCAAGACGAGTGACGGTTCACGTTCAGGTCATCTCAGAGCAGTTTTTGGAGTCAAGTGCTGCAGTCTGGTACTATCTGGAGCAGAAGACACTCAACACCCTGGTGGCCCTGCTCTCATACAGCCTGCAAGCTGCCATCACTAGTAATAACTTCACAGCAGAAACGTCCACCAGTGCTGACATTACACAGGCATTAGAATCAGACCCACACGATGGAATACAGGACTCATCCAGTGGTGTTTACATCAGACGAGTAGGATCGATTTCAACAAAGCAGGCGGTGCGGCTTGTAGCTGATATTCTGCAGACTGCTACAGACCTGATGCTGGTGAGAGAAGACAAACATGCTACTGTGCATATCTACCATAGACTGTATATAAAGATGGACGACGACAGCTCCCCAAAAGTGAAGCCAGAACATCTTGATCGCCCCCTGGTGGCTGGCTGCAGTATAGGTCAGAAATCGCACCGCCTTAATGTTAGCGGATAGGACAAGGGCCAAACTAAAAAGTCAAATAAAATAAATACATTTTTCCCAAATATAGTTCCTGTCGTTTTAAGTAGTTCTCATTACGCTGATTTATGTTCAAGTGTTCATTTTTCTGATAAGTTGGGTTTTAATATGTTATTTGATGATACAGTATAAAAAGGGGGTGAGACGTCATGATTGGCAGCTGTGAGTCTCTCTCGCTGACAAGCTGCGGCCGTAATCAGCTCACGATTGGTTTGGGCAGGTGACCTTGATACCACGCCTCCACCACCCGATCACTACTGCGCAGACTCTGGCTGCAAATCACATCAAAATCTCAAGATGGCAGGAAGTGGAGATGCGTCGTCCATCTTTATATACAGTCTATGATATATACATATGAACTTACACATTTTCATATTTGTACTTCCATTTATCTCTCTACTATCAATTCTCTTCTTTTCAGAAGTACATCTTGATCCACAAGGTTGAGGAGCACAGAGTCAGCATTGGTCTTCTCGCCTTATATGCCACATACCAAAACCAAACCTTCTCAGTCATCAGCGGTGACTCAACCACGTTCTACATGCCTGCCTCCCTGATCCAGCTTCTGTTTGTTCATGGCAGTACAGAGACTGAGAGCAGACCGCATCGACCATGTGTGCTCAGCATGCTGACTGAGCTCACCCACAGCCCTTACACCTGGGCCCACGATCCTGGAACGGTGAGACTGGCATACAGTATGATGACTCTGAGTGATTAAACGGCATGGCATTGCTCTCATTTTCCTCTGCTGATTTCCAGCTGAGTGGACCAGTGGTTGACCTGAGTCTGTACAAGTGTAGCACGAGGAGAAAGATCCCTGTCCGCTCCCTCATTCAGCCCATAAACATCGAGCTGCAACAACCACCGAGAAACGTATGACGCTATTTCTTCTTTTCTGTTTGCTGCAAGTTGACTCCCTTTGCACCATATTACAACAGTAGAGCACATTGCTAAATGAAAGTGGGTGACCATGTGATAACATCCATTCTGCAGAAGAGCTCTGTGCCCGAATATGTCCTCCTACGCAGCCAGGTCAACTACCACACCTTCAACATTACCCAGGAGCACTTGCAGCAGGCCATCCAGCTGAGTGTGGCATTCACGCCGCCGCTCAGCAAGGCGTTTCCCATCATGCTGCTATTCAGGTAGACACACAGTGACTTGGGTTGTTGTTTTATAGCCATTATCATTTGATAGTTAGAGCAACATAATAACACAAACAGGTGGCTACCTCCGGGTCTGAAAAGTGAAAAGTGAAGCCAATGCTGAAGTGCCTTAAACTTGCATTCCTCCTAACAGCCAGCAGGGGGCGACTCCTCTGGTTACAAAAAGAAGTCTGATTGTTTAGAAGTCTATGAGAAAATGATGCCACTTCTCACTTGATTTATTACCTCAGTAAACATTGTAAACATGAGTTTATGGTCTCAATCTCTAGTTTCAAGTCTTCTTCAATACAGCATGATGTTCATTTAGTAAATTATGGTCCCATTTAGAGTCAAATAGGCCATAAAGCAGGGGATGCTTTAGGGCGTGGCTACCTTGTGATTTACGGGCGCTGCCACGGCGTTGTCCGGTCTGGGAGTTGTCCATGATTTCATCATAAAACTTTAACCCTTTCACAGTGTGTTTTCATTTCATGAAAGTTAATTCAATTAACTTACATTTTTAAGCTTAAAAATCAGTTGTACTTATGTGCAACCTCTTGTGTCATTTCTGGTTGCAAAAAAACAAGACAGCCAAAATGTAGAACTCAAGGCTTCAAAACGGTAGTCCACAAACCAGCGGGTGACGTCACAGTGACTACGTCCATTTCCCATATACTGTATGGTCTATGAACACAATGTAATAATCTGAATGAGTTTTTGAGTAAAAGGTCAAACCAAGAGTCTCTGTTGTGGCAGGATGTTTGAGAGGCCGACTCCCAGCATGCACCATCTGCACAGGATTCACCACTGGGAGAGCAACACCACCCGTTTCACTCTGCCCTCATCCTACCTCAGTGGTAAGAAATTCCTTGGTTCCATGTGTCTAAAGTAATGTAATACCTGTTATTACATGACTTCGTATTTATTTATTTATATATTTTTATAGTGACAAGTAAACAGCGTGGACCAATGCCACATATCACAGCATTATAGCCTAAGCTAATTTGCAATGCTGTACCTAGATGGGTTTTTATACAAATACACAAAACTCAACACGAAAACACATATAAAACAGAACAAAAGATAAACAATGATCCAATAAAACTTATCAGTTAATAACTGACTAATATTGACGAATCAGTGTTGATAATCAAAATGTTAAAAGCCTATTTGCTGTGTTTAAGTGAAAGGACAAGGATGATTAACACATGAAGTGTCTAAGAATACAATTGTACCCTTTCCCAATGGGATTAATAAAGTGCTCTATTCATCTATCTATCCATCTAATACTTACTTGTGTTGAAATTTCTTAAAATTTCTAGCAGCAGGGGTTGGTCATCTGGCCCTTTTGAATGCTGATTTTGGGAAAGGACCCAGACTCAAGCATCTGAGTGAACAGGTCAGCTACAGTCTAACAGTTGTCACCAGCATGTGTTTGTCCTGGGACGGCCACCAGGGGGCCTGGACACACCACGGCTGCAGGACACAACAAGCAGACACAACTACTGCAGTCAACTGCAGGTAAGGCATGGATTAAGCGTGTGGGCACGAGAACGTGAGACCTTCACTGAGGGAAACACACATGATAGAAATAGCTGTACATAGGGAGGATTCACATAAATTTGTATAATAACTTCTTACTT
The DNA here is from genome assembly GCA_916701665.1 of Sebastiscus tertius. NCBI lineage: Eukaryota > Metazoa > Chordata > Actinopteri > Perciformes > Sebastidae > Sebastiscus > Sebastiscus tertius. The sequence goes on from CAKAOH010028874.1 coordinate 64,115, forward strand.
GTTGGTGTTTGCTGTTTGTCTCAGTTGTCACCAGTTGAGGCCGCTGACTGTGGTGCAGCAGCAGATCCAGAGCAGTCATGACACAACCGGCCTGGACCCATTTCTAAGGTGACCTCATTCTCCTTAGACTTGGATGATGTATTTAACCAGAGAAAACTAAATATGTTGGATACTTAAACTGCAGCAGTAACTTGGACCTTGGATTTTGGAATAATGGTCCAGTATGACACACATAGGGGTGACCAGGTGTCCCACTTTACAAGAGACTGCACAGCATTTTTATCCCTTGTCCTACGTCCTACATATTTATACATATATGTCCTACATTTTCATTGGCTCTAATTTTCAAAAGGACAGACCCTTTTTAAAATCTGGCTTTTATACAATGGCTGTAAGGAAAGCAGGGAAAGCGATTCTTAGAGTTTTTTGTGAAATTTGCCAGTTATTTTTCATTTCACACGAGTGGAATACAACATGAAGCGACAAAGTTCATGTGACTCTCGCAACAAATGTGTGGATCAAAAAGAGATCTATGGATGCATTTTGGCAAAGCATATGATGTTACAAGATGAGGGGCAGAATAGAAATTTGTATTATTTAAGGTAGATAAACATTATATCAAAACTGTAGACTACCTCTCAGCCTTGTTAAAGTGGCCCACATTGTCCCACACAAACATACTCTTTGTCCCACATTTGGTTTGTTGGGATCTGGTCATCCTAGACACACATAGAATAATAATCATTTGGGGATCAGTTTTGAAATGTAAAAAATGCCAATGTTTCTTTAATTGTTTTGTTTTTTTGCCGATTTTATTTGTATTTTCTGCTGCTCTGAAGAAGCGACTGAGAAGCAGACATTTAATCACTCGGTCATTCTGCTCTCTCTCCCTCTCTGTCACCTCAGTGTGTCCGGTGATCTGACAGTACTGGGAGTGCTGGTGCTCTGTGTGTGCCTGTACATCCCGTGGTTGGTGGTGTGTAAGAGAGCTGATGTCGCCTCCGAGGCGAATCGGAGAGTCCATTACCTCTCTGACAACTCCCCGTGTGACCCATATCTCTATGCTGTTACAATCCACACTGGTCTCTGCTCTGCAGCCTGTATGAGTGCAAAGGTAAGGCTGCTTTTTGTTCCTTTAAACCATCTGCATTTGTCACATTGCTTTCTACTGCACATACATGTTGTCAAGTACTTTGATACTAGGATATTCTTGCAGTAAGCAAGCAGAGTTAAGTGTTTGTCTCCCTTCATGAAACAGTTTTAATTTCTTCTATATGGCTCTGATGAGGTTTGGTGCATGGATGGACTCATAGAATAATGTTGTGCTACTATAAAAGTAAATATGACATCTGATTCATATTTATTAACACTAGAACTTAACATGTTTTCAAACTGTGTAGACTTGGTTTGTTATTGTCAGAGGACTTTCTTATCGTAATACCCGTCTTCTTCATGTAACCAGACAAAAATAGACACATACAAACAGTTATCTTGATTTATTTAGCACACATTTTTTTAATAGTGTGATGTTGAAACTTAATAAAAATGGACTGGGTGTTTTACAGCTGACTTCACAGAGCAAAGAGTTGAAATCCACTGAAAGTGGTACGATTATACGAATCATCAAAACTATGATAGCCTGAGTGCAGAACCATGTAGACCACATCTCCCTTTTCCAGTTGAAGAACAAATGCATTAGATAAAGAGACCAAACCAACATCATCATTTCTATCATTACCTCTAGTAATTATCTTTTCATTGTGATACAGTAAAATACTTATATAACTTAAACTGTGTGTACCCCACCCATTGAATCTGAAGTAGTAGGCTCCTCTGGCTGGGGCTGTGAAGATACCTGCAACAAAGGAGAAATTCAGCGAGGAGTCAGAACTGTCTTTCACCCTTCTCACTATTAAATTACGTCTTCTGTTAATTCACTAGGAACATTTTTTCTAATTGCTTTGGTCCGGCTATATCAGTGTGTTTCTCACCAAAAGCTCTATGTTTGGTTTTGTTGCCTTGTATGCACAAGCAGATCCGTTTCCTCAGCAGGAAACCACTCGCTTCTCCAATTTGCTGAACTTTCCATTTAAATAGCAACGCGCCAATGTGCTGACACACCTGGCCATACATAATATGTGTGTAGGTGAAAGAGCTGTGTACCTGTAGTTGGGTTGTAGGCCTGGCCGATATTGGTGAAGACTTTACTGAACTTAAGTGTGATGTCAGTATTGAAGGGTCCAATAAATCCCGCGTCAGAAAGACCAACTGAAAACGCCACCTTTGGACGGTCTGTGGGAATGTAGAAGATACACATAGAGAAAACTTCACTGATTTACAGTCTATGAACAAATGAACCTGTACATGTGCTGAGTTGAAAAAATGTTTTCCTCATTGACATAATGATATTCAACCATACAGCTTAGTGACACTGCAGTCATTTGGAGGCTGATATCCAGCAGGCTTTGAATTCCAGTAGAATCAGTAACAGCTGAATAACATCACTTCTGCTTAATTTATTAACAGTAGTTATAAATACTGAAATCACTCTGCATTTTGCTGCTCTGAATACACTCATTAGTTACCAGTTCCATTCTCACTGCTAACATAATATGGTATTTTGACTTTTAAAAATGGTTCATGTAACTTACCTGCATTCTCTCTCTTGAGCTCCTCCACCTCGTTTTCACTGGAGCTCATTCTGGTTTCCAATACTGTGAACACATTTCACTTTTTTATCGTAAAATAGAAATATGTTTGTTAGTTTTCACATTTTTCATTGATCACTTTGTAATCCTACCTGTGTTCTTATTTTCGCTTGCTGTTACTCTCGCCAGAAGATCTGCAATAAAGGGAAAAATTAATAAATAGTCAGTTTTTTCACATTTTCTGTTGATTATTTTGTAATCCTAATAATTACAACAAGTTGATCAACTACCAGATGTACATCTCATCAATATGTTAAACTTGTTGATGCTAAATATATCTTTACTTTTTTTTCTCACTTTTGGGCATAACATCTGAGAGAGTTTTAAACAACATGTTTTCTAACATAATATGACAATGTTTACTTTTTAATGGTGTTTATGTAGCTTACCTGCATTCTCTCTCTTGAGCTCCTCCACCTTGTTTTCACTGGAGCTCATTCTGGTTTCCAATACTGTGAAAACATTTCAGATTTTTATCGTAAAATAGAAATATGTTTGTTATGTTTGTCATTTTTCATATTTTTCATTGATCACTTTGTAATCCTACCTGTGTTCTTACTTTCGCTTGCTGTTACTCTAGCCAGAAGATCTGCAATAAAGGGAAAAATTAATAAATAGATTAGTTCAACAACCGGATGTAAAACCTCAAAATGTAAATGTTATTGCGGAGACATTATGTTTTTGGATTGTCCATCCGTCGCGATATCTTAGGAACGTCTGGAGGAAATGTCTTCAAATTTGGCACAACCGTCCACCTTTAATTATGTTTTTGTAACTTACCCATGTTCTCTCTCTTGAGCTCTGCGACCGAATTTTCACTGGTGTTCATTCTGGCCTCCAAAACTGTGAAAAGTTACAAAAGTTTAACTGTAAACTTCACTTCGATCATTGCCTCACTAAATAGGTTTTCATTTTTAACATAATATACCATTATTATAGCTGACCTGTATTGTCTCTCCTGAGTTCTTCCACCTTGTTGTTACTGGCACTTATTCTCGCCCCCAATACTGCAATAAATTTCCACCAAAAGGTTAATTATGCCCTGACCCTTATCTTTGTCTCACTTATAGTATATTATCATTGCATAACATACAGTATTATGCCAAATTTTACATTCAGATTTTGTAACTTACTTATGTTCTCTCTCTGGAGCTCCTTGATCATATTTTCATTGGCGCTCATTCTGGCCTCTAAAACTGTGAACACATTTAATGTTCTTCATTGTGAAGTAGCTTTTTCACCAAAAGGTTTATTATGAGTCTTATATCTTAATCTCACTAGATACACACAGTACACACTGCAAACCTTAAAGACATAGTTACATTTTACTCTGGAGGTTGACCAAATAGGAAACTGTCACAAATATGAATTAATTTATATATATTTATAAAAGTAAACAGATGTAAATGTTTACCTGCATTCTTGCTTTCACTGGCTGTCAGTCTGACCTGTGTGGCTGGGTTTAAAGAAATAAATTAGTCCTAAAAGTAATCAGTGACATTAATGAACATTGCATGAATCTGTGCAGCACTATGTGACTGACAATCAGTATGTTTTATTAAATGTGTCACCTGTATTATCTTGCTCCAGCTTCTCGATCTTGCTCCTGTGTTCGATGGCCATGTCTCTCAGCTCCTTCAGTTCAGTCCAGATGTCAGGGGTGATGCTGGTCTGGCTGCTGCTCTGATCACCCTGAAGCTCAAATTGAACCTCTATATTGTTGTTCCCTCCATCTGCCTGGATGATATCGTTCCCTGTCTCCCCTCCTCTCTCACCCTGAGCCCATGTCCATTGTAGACAGAACAGCAACGCCAGACAAACTGCAGCACTCCTCATTCTGAAATATCACCTGTTTAGACAGCGAGATGCAGTCTGACACATCTCGCTCATTTTCCCTCTTTATATACACATAAAACAGGTCACTGAAGAGGCGTATGAGAATTAAACAGGTGTCTTTGATAACAAATTTAAAAATACCTCAAAAGATCCTTGAACACTGAGCTGATTTTAAAGTAAACGACAAATAGTTAGAAAGATGTTCTATTAAATTAATTCATAATGCATGCTTTAAAAATAACATTAATGTTGAATGATCATGAGCACAATATACCGTTTGTGGAATTTTAGTATAAGTGTGTATGGTTTGATTTCCCAGACTGAGGTTCTAAAGGGTTAAGTTAGGAGATTGTTCTTCTTATGTGGAATTAAATATCCTCAAATTAAAGCTGACAATCAGTACTTTAACTTTATTGTCATTATTTTATTTCACATGTAGTGTTGCAGAACAAAGCCACCACAACAAAACTGCATTGCACTCTATACTCCGTATAGCTTTGTTTGGAGTAAGGTGCTTAAGTCATAAGTCAAGTCCTGTATTAATGTTTCTGGGAAACCATCTCTACGTGTTTACCAGGTTTACATAGTGCTGAATGGTGAAGATGGGTTCTCGCAGACAAGAGAACTACAAGTCCCAGGATGCACTCTGTTCAGGAGGAACTCTCAAGACACCTTTATAATCAGGTAAAATCCAAAATATTTCCAAATATTACTTTCAACAAGACAAAAAATAAGGTGTTGGGGCGCCCCGGTAGCTCACCTGGTAGAGCCGACGTCCTATGTACCAAGGCAGTACACTAGTTGTCCACATAAAATCAATACACAGTATGCTATGCATTTTTACTACGATAATACTTAAGGGTAGTTTTAAGTTTGGTTTGCTCATTCATAAACTCTTCAATGTATTCTCTGTCTCTGTCGCCACAGTGCAGCAGACAGCCTGGGCCCAGTGTGGGGGGTTCACATCTGGCATGATAACTCTGGACCTTCCCCGAACTGGTACCTCAAACAAGTTGAGGTATCCGAGGTAAGATCCACCTGTTCAGTGTTCGTGAATGTGTTGTTTCTTCGGTGCGTGGACTTTCAATTTCACCATCAAGATGGTTTGTTTGTCTATTTTTAATACAGGTGAGCAGGTGTCATGTGAAACGATGTGCTTGGCTCTTTGTCGGTCAGTGCTGGTTGGCTGTGAACAAAGCTGATGGCCGGGTGGAGAGAATGCTGCGAGTTTGCACTCAGGGAATAGGCTTTTTTAAGGTAGAGTGCTCACACATACACATATGAACACACATATACAAAAAAAACATGTTTTAATTTCTTCTCCCATGTGACCCTGGGTCTCCACCTGTATGCTTTCAGATGTTGTTTCTCAAGCTATCTGACTACTTGGCCGACTATCACATCTGGATGTCTGTGTACAGCTGCCCCTGCCCTAACTCGTTCACACACACTCAAAGACTTGGCGTGAGCCTGCTGCTACTGTTGGGAAAAGCTTGTGTCAACACAGTGATTATATCACAAATGGATAATCGGGTAGGTAAAAAAAACAAAACTTCAGAGTTTGGCATTTGGTGCATGAGAGTTCCAAAACATGTTACCCATAATAACCAACATGGTCAGCTCGTCACATACACTTAAAGACCCCTTGGCGTAATTTTTTTGTTGCAGTAAAGTGACAAAGCGTTGGTATTTGATGCCCTGGGAATGAGAACAGGCTGTAATAACACTGTTTTTCCTGATCACTTGTTTGCAGTTGCCGTTCGAGTTGGGCATCATAGATGTATCAGCTGTTTCTGTGACAACTGGAGTATTAGGTGTGGTGGCAGCGTTGCCCGTAGCAGCAATTATATCATTCCTGTTCCGACTGCGTGAGGTCAAGCTGACGTGGTCAGGAGGCCAACGCGTGAAGGGCAGAAAGACTGAAAAGGACCTTTTTGAAGGTTTGTACTTAAATAGAGTGAGATTTGGTTCAACACTGAATTTCTTCTCTTTCTTAAGAATGGACAATGAAATTGAAAGTTTTTTTTCCTACAGAATGACACAGATCATTGGTTCCCAATCTTTTTCCTTAATGGGACCCCTTATCTATCATTGAGTAAAGTGATGACTCCTGACTAAGTGACATATTTGATCAAAATTTCATATTATATTCAGTGCATAACAATAACAGCACAGAACAACTGATGAACTGTACAATTAATCCAAATAGTGAATTCAATAACTGCAGGAATTGTGTGTAAAACAGGCGATTTGGATGATTTTGTGTAGATTATTTCCTATGAATATTGCATCAAAGATGAGTTTTCCTGTTATTTTTAGGAACTTTTCTCTTATTCTCTGTCTGTGTTATTAATATTTTAAATTTTTAACAATTGTTCATACTTAATAGGCTTCTTTTTTGACTAATTCAGTGTTATCTTCTCCCTGACGCTTCATTGTCCTATTAGCTGTTTTAACTGCGTACTTTTCTGAGGCTGAGAAGGAAGGCCCTGTGAATATGGCACCGTGCCCTTATCCTGCTTAAATCTTAAATAATAATCTAAACTTTAGAAATAATAATCTCATCTAGTTTTCTTCACAGAAGTGAATGAAATGCTGAGACATAGGCCAACTGTATATTTTTTTTTAAAAAAAGTTGTCTTACACCCCTTAAAATCAAGTAGGCCTCGAAGCCTCCGTGAAGCTTTGGCGACCCCTAGTGGGGGACAGGACCCTCAGGCTGGGAACCAGTAACATAAATTACCATTTGGCTGTTTGATTTTTTTTTTTTTTTTTTTTTTTTTATCAGAATATAATTAATCTGCTTTGTCTATCATTCCAATATATTATTTTTTATTTACCCTTTTTGCATTTTCTTGTTTTCTTGTCTCTTTGCCTCCCTTTGTATTATTTCATAGTTATTTTTTCGTCTTCACAGATGCTCTTTCAGTGAATGACAGTATATTTGACCCCCATCTCTCATGGAACAGTCTTCAGCAGTGGGCGCAGGAAGCCTGGAGGAAGAAATACCAGGTTAAACTCACTGTTTCCCTTTCTCTATATCTTTGCTACCACAACATTTTTCATCCCTATCTGACCCTTCTTCTTGTGTTTGTAGGGCACGGACCTGCTGTCAGTGTCCACTACGATTCTGGAAAATAAAAACACGGATAAAGAACCTGTAATCCAAACAGATGAAGTCCTACGAAAGGAGGATGCTCCAGCAGTTGACAACAACATGGGACCAACGCTTCAAAATGTGTTCTCTCTGAGAGGGAGAGGATTCAGACCAGTATCTCAGTGGTGTCACTATCTGGCCTGGACTCTGTGTCTGCTGTTGTCTCTCTCCTGCTTGCTGCTTTCTGCAGTGCTGGGAATGAGGTAGCAGATGTTTGATTGCATTAAATGGATGATTGTGACAATGTATGAAGCCAGTGTTGTGGATTATGTTACTTAATTGATTTACTATTAATTCTGACTTTTTTTTAAACATGATTTATAACCTGTGTTATTGTATGTCATGCCTGAGTCAAACCTATGTACGTGTGTGTTTTCATGTGTCAGGTTCAGCAGCAGCAAGGTTCTGCTATGGATACACTCTCTTTTCTGCTCCCTGATGTCTTCCATCTTCATCATCCAGCCAACCGTGGTAAACTAATACCAGCCTTTTGTAAACTATATTTCAAATGAATATATATATAATCTGCAATCCTAAAGTAATATTACCTAAAAAAAAATATATATATATATATTTAATCTTAACTATTTACAGTGTACATAAAAACATGTTATTTTCTTTTTCCAGATAATTACAGTGGCTGTGGCTGTCTCCTTGTGGTACAGGAATAGACCAGACTTTCGTAGTTTCTCCAGTATAGGAGAGATTGAGAAAAATACTATAAAACTGTGGAGTAGCAACGGTGTTAAGCAACCAGCAGAGCAGTTTGGGACATCTGCCTCTCCCCAGGAAAGATGCTCATACCTTGAAAAGGTGATAACCAGACTCTACTTTATTCTGTTCTCCTCCATTTTTTATGCCTCTGCACCGGCGACAGCTGTGGCCAGAAGCAATATGTTTTTGGGTTGTCTGTACGTCCGTACATACTTTTGTTAGGTTCTTGTGAATGCAATCGTAGAATCGCCTTGAGCAAATTTCTTCAAATTTGGCATAAACGTCCACTTGGACTCAAGGATAAACTGATTAGGTTTTGGTGGTCAAAGGTCAAGGTCACTGTGACCTCATGTCCGTCCCATTCTCATTATATCTCAGGAGCGGCTTGTGTAAATTTCTTCAAATTTGATACAAACGGCCACTTGGATTCAAGGATGACCTGACCAATTTTGGTTCTCAAAGGTCAAGGTCACTATGACCTCACAAACCCATTTTTGGCCATAACTCTTAGTAATAATGACAATTTCACACAAATGTCTAATAGGATAAAATGATGAAGTGATGAAATTTTGAACAGACAGGATGTAAACTGCAACTTGACTGGTTGACGGAGGCATACAACCGCGAGGCAGTTATTCTCGTTTTCTATTAAAACGTTAAATATATATATTAAATAATTATTTAAATCAATTATCTCTGATTGACAGCTACTTGGAGCTCGTCAGCGAGCCCGGTACCTCCGTCTTGTGCGTCCGCCGACTCCAGCAGAGCTGAGGAAAACCCGTGGGAAGAGAAGAAGAGAGACACTCATCCATAACACTCTCAGGTGCGTCTGTGTGTTTTTGTGCAAGTGTGCACCAGTTTATATATGATTTACAGCTGTGTTATGAATTATCTTCCTCTCTTTTCATCCAGGGATTTATCTGTCTGTGGCTCCATACTTTTCCTGATGCTGTGTATAAATTATGGCAGCTCATTCACTGACCATTACCACCTCAATAAAGCTGTCATAAAACAGTTTATAAGGTAATATGTTGTGCACACACACATGCTGTCTCTCTCTTTGTCCCTGTTGCTCTCTGACACACTCCAAAATCATAATTGTATCTTCCAACAGGGGCCACGATGATGCATTTATGTCAATACAAAAGCATGAGCACTGGTGGAAGTGGGCACAGAACAGTCTCCTCAATTTACTGTACAAGAATGCGTCAGCAGCAACTGAGGTAAGCTACAAAAGCTCTGCAGTGATTCATCACTCCATGAAAGTTTCTAAAATCCAATGATAAGGATTCATCCATCTAATGGCATTCAATGAAAATATGAAAATAATTTATGTTGACCATGTATGCACATCTCTACAACCCACTGAAAGAAATGTCCCTGTGGAGGAAAGATCTTATTTTTTCTATGTCATCATTATGAAACCAAACAAACATTTTCATCAACAGTCACACATGTTGATTGGAGAGCCAATCCTGTGGAAGACGGAGGTGTCCAGCTTGTTGCAGGGCCCAGTAAGTAACAAAAGGAGACATGCCTTCACATGTAGTATTCCACTACTTACTTAAACTAAATTCACTATTTTTATTACAAGCATGTGTCATCATAATTTCTAATTTAATTTTTTTTATGTTGGATGGAACAAAAATGTGCTTGAGGAGGAAACAATTTTGATTTTACACACAAAAAACAAAGATTGGTAGTTGTTTTCCATAATAACTAAAGTATGTAATATTTCAATATTTTATGTTTATGAAATAACAGCAGAGCAACCAAATATTTCTTGAATGATCCAGTGCAATGCTTTAATTCCAAAGCATATAATCAGTCACATGGTGTTCTCACACATCATTCAAGAACTTCTCAAGACATCATTGCACTTTGCTCTAACTCCCCCTGTAGAGAGCGCTGTTTCACAAACACTGGCCCAGGCCGTATATACTGTGGTAGTCCAGTGATGCATTTCAGTATCTGTCAAGGTTTAGCATTTATGATATTGAGAGATGAATTAATTCTTGTACTGTTGTTTATTAATGACAGACACCACAGCTGAGTAGGGTATTCTAACTAATAGATACCACCATGAATCTTCCCAAGTTGATTACTTATATTAAGGGAATTATTTTTTGTGTTACAAGTTTTCTGAAATTTGATGTTTATGCAAATGAGGCATTGTCTTATGAAGTATACTAATTTGCACACAGAACAGAAATCTGAACATTGGATAAAGCCAGCTTCAAAATTCTTGTTTCATTTTGTTGACATGTTGGAGTCAAAGGTTTTTACAGAGGGAATTTGAGATATCTCTTTATATATTATATATTTTTCCCCCTGTTTTTAGGAATAAAATGTTCTATAAATCAGGCTATGAATGATATATGAACAAACTCCCTTGTAAAAACCTTTAGAATATGAATGAAACTGGAAAGTTTGGTGTATGTAAGTGCTGCTACTGAAGTGGAGATTTCTTAGTTATCTGAAATGTTATGTTTAAATATGCAAATGAGGCATTATCTAATGCTAACTTTTGGTGAATTTAGGAGAAATCTACAGACACAAATAGACAAAGTGTAGTAAAATAAACACAAAAATGTATATTTGGGGTGTTTTCTTTTTCCACTAGTCTGAAAAAAGACATGTTATGGAAGCAAAATATCCCAAAGTTTTATAATTGACAAGTGCATGAAAAACAATGTTTTTACCTGTGATGTCATTGCCATTTTGTCACAGTTACTACAAGTGTTGCCTTTGATTTATGATTTGTCCTGATTGTGTGTATTCTGACTCTGTACTGTGTATGACTATTCAGGTCTTAGTTCCTATGGCAACGCCTCCAAGGACATGTGGTCACCTGGGCTGCTACTTGGGACCAAGTGCTACAGTTGGCTTAGGCCACACAAAGTGAGGAACAGACACACACACACACACACACACACACACACACACACACACAGTGGAGAGGATTGTTATTTGAGTTTTTCCAAATGACTCTAATATTGTCACCGCCATCATTCAGTTGTCCTCTGCTCTTCTGCAGGTCTGGCGCTGCGTCCAAACTAAAGCTCCTGCATTCAGGTGGCTGGCTGGCCAGACATACGATGTCCGTCCACTTCACCTTGTTCAGCCCTGCACCCAACTTGTTCACCAGTGTGACCATGCTCGCTGAGCAGAGCCCCACCGGCGTTCTGCTGCCCTCTGCCAAAGTCCAGTCAGTTAGGGTGTATCACACTCCTGCTGTGTGGGACTATGTTGTTATGGTGTGCCAGGTAAAAAGAGAAAAACAAACAAAACACTGCACATTTTGATTCCATCTCATGAGATTTTAGGTCAGTTTTTTGTCAAAAGCCTTAAAGGGATAGTTTAGATGTTTCAAAGTGGGGTTGTATTTCATATAAGTCAGTGCATTACCTACAGTAGATGACGGTCTGCACGCTCCAAGCTTGGAGAAGCAGACAGGAGTTACCGCACGGAAGCTAAGCGATGTACTGCTGTGGACGGGGACCACTGCCTTGATCTGTTAGTTTGTTCGTGTTATTGTGTGACTTTAGTGTTTTAAAAGGTTAGTTTGAATTCACCAAAGTCACACAATAACACAAACAAACTAACAGATCGAGGCAGCGGTAGACCAGCAATTCCTGTGTTCTGCGAGGTAAAATTACTGTTTTTGTTAAAGGAGTCTGGTGGCTTTTGAAGAGAACATAGAAAACAGCTTCAGTTCCTCTTCAGAAAGGGCTGTCCGACGGCAAGGTAAAGCGGTGAAAATATTCTAAATATAGCGTACACTTAGGTGGCTAGTTTGTCTGTGCCGGCTCTGTCCACAGCAGTACATTGCTTTGCGTGTTTGTTCTCCTGCCTGTTTCTCCAAACCGGGGGTGTACTTACCGCCATCTACTGTAGGTAATACACGGACTATGGATAAGTATCTCATACAACCCCAATTTAAAAAACAAACAAACAATCCCTTTAAAGTTCCTTGTATGTTTTCTTCCTCCCCTCCAGCTCCTCTTCCTTCTCTTGTCTCTGCTGCAACTCTGTGATCAAGTGCACACTGTAGGGCAGCAAGGGCTGATGGGATACTTGAGGACACCCTACAACTGGTTGGAAGTGAGTCCGCCACATATGCATAAACATACACAGGCAAAAATGATTAATACCAACATAATAATTCAAAAAAAGATTAAAAGACCTGCATGCACACAATTTGAAGATACAGTAGACACATGCACAGGCACGGCACACACACTCGGCCACACACCAGTACAAACAAGATCATAATGACCTAACTGAGAGGGTACAGTAACCTGTTGCTCTTAAACTAACATACCTGTGAAGCTTGAAGGTCAAAGCACACTGCAGAGGAATGATATGTACTTGATTATGCTTTTACCGCTGTAATAATATACCTTACTTTCTCTTTTTTCTCTGTTTTACAGGTCAGTCTGCTGACAGTATCTTTCGTGTACTTTGTTTATTACATCTATCACTCCATTATTATCTTGGAGATTGTGGAGCTGCTCCAGAGACACAACTACAGGGGATATGTTGATGTCAGCCTCCTGGCTACCTGGGAACAAGTGAGAGAAAGAAAGAGACAAAAACAAATATTTACTGTTGAGAAAACAGTTCACTGCCTGTCCTGTTTTAATTTATTTCAGTGCCATCCTTTGGAAATGAAAGAGTTCTGTCTTTAAGGAGATAAATATGTTTATTGGCAGAGCATTATTAAAAATTCACATTTAGTTATAATACTTTTTAAGAAACACACTCTTATTAAATACACAAGGAAAGCCTTTAGAGATCATGCTGTGGGTTTTAATGATTGACAGGGATTAAGATGTCTTTTGTGTCTGCAGTATATTCGTACTCTGCGTGGCGCTACGCTCTTCCTTCTCACCATGAAGTGTGTGACTGTGTTGAGGGTGAACAGGACTTTGGCCGCCTCTGCTACACTCCTCACCTGCTCACTCTCCAGCCTTTTCTGGCCAACGGTAAACACATTGTGCAGCATTACCACTAGTTAGGAAAGGTCTTCATTCCAATTACTACCTTGAAATATTATTTAACACGTAACTGACAGGTATAGGTCACAGTTTTCAAATTATGTATGATTATTTTATCAGAAATTGTGTTGTTTGTAGGGAAATATAATAAGTGTGGTATTCCACATGCTTTCATGTGTGCTACAGTGTGAGATTCTTCCTTTGGTAATGATGACATAATGGTACATTATTGATCTGCTTGTAGGCAAAGAGCAAGCTCACTAGACAGACAGAAAAGATAAAAGCGGTCTCAATCTTCTGTCCCAGATTTCAGGTCTTATCCTGATGGTGGCGCTGGCCTGCGTGGGCAATCTCCTGTTTGTACAAAACTCCTGGGCCTTCAGCTCACTTTCCCGCTCCCTTCAGACCCTGCTCTGTCACTGCTGGGGTCAGAGGGCCGTTAGGGGACTCCTCTTCTCTTGGCGTGATTTCCTTTACCATGGAGCTCTCCATCTGTCCTCTGTGGTGTGGACAGCAGTGGTACATATACAGTATACTATATGATATAAAGCTGTTTTTATTTGTAAAAAATGTGACTGAATGGGTGTGATTAGCTGATTTATGCATACAAATACGTCTTTGCACTACTTATTCTCAGTGGAAGAAACAATAAGTCAGAGTCTGAACAGCCGTCTTTCTTTCTTGTAGGTGATAGGTGTGGTGTCCTCATTGGTCAGAAGTGCCAAAAGATCTCACAGCAGAGGAAATGTCTTCACCATAGCAGAATTAGCCGGCTACATCAGACGGAGGATCTCTGGGCAGCATAGACAAGCATGGATTGAAAATCATGTGGAACGGAGGGTGAGGAAAAAGCTGCTCAGTCCATAAAAAGTGTCAAACCAACACTGAGATTCTTTCTAAAAAAAAAAATACATTTTACAGACTACTGAAGTTGCTGTGTATCATTTTAAATATAGAACATTGTCAGATTACCTTGGTGTGAACATTTGAGACTATGGTCAGGATTATTATCTCATGCTACTGTGTGCGTTTCTTAAAATTAAGACCACATTTCCCATAAATAAAACACATTATATTTGTAGAGTTTACGATAACATTGTCTTCTTGTTTTTCCAGACGTATTACTTTGAGGAGTTTGAAAGCTTAGTAGATGAACTGTTGTTCAGACTCAACACCCTCTCAAACAGTCTACACCACACTCTGACACCCAAAGCCCATCACTACAGGGAGGAGGACAGTCCTGTCATCTCACCCACATGGGAGCCCTCCAACATGGACACACAGGTGAGCCAGACTCACCAGAAAAATCTTGAAAAAAAAGACACAGACACATGCATACAGTATGCACACTTGCTCTCAAATACATTATTTTAAAAAGGTGCATTTTGGAAAGCTAATGCTGTTTGAACACTGTGTGATTCTGTTACAGGAGTTTGTAAGAACACAAAAGACAGAAGAGACGATTATTAATGATCACACAGATGTCAGTGGCCATGGAGGAACCCTTGCTGTATCTCACCTGCTCAGGTAATAGCATTTGCCTAATATCTACTTAGGCTATAGACCATTCTTAAGCAAAATTCAAATATCATAAATTGCAAAATGTTTGTTTTTTGTTCCGTAAACTGAAAATCTATAAATAAAGTATCAAGCAAAAGACAAATTCTCATGTTTTTCTGCATGACATTGCATTACCAGGTCTAAGCTCGAATTGGAAATACTGCAGTTCCTGCAGCAGAGAGGCCAAAGGAGAGACCATTCCACCTCAGACAATGTTTTAGCATCGGATACTTCACATCAACCTGGAACAAAAGCCGAAGAAAACCCAATAGACCAAGAGCTCCAGACTTATTTAAAGGCACAAAACTACCCGTCCCTACCAGAGTCAGAATCACTAATCAGGGTTTGGACAGAAGATGTTCTGGAGAAGCAAGCTGACCAATTGACTAAAACAAATGACAACTGCTGCTTAAGTAAGATTCAGGCCACACATACAGAGGTGGTGGTGGAAGTTCTGGTCCATGAGGAGCCTGCGAGTGTAGAGCCAGATAAACAGTAGGGTCCTTATGGAGATGACATTTGTGGCTGGGACACTACAAGCATTTGAAAAGACAAGATCTGTAAGGTCTGTATTTTCTATTCTATTAAGATGTATGTGCCCAGCATCTTATTTCATCTGCTTAATTAGAAAATAATGAATGTCTGCCATATCCTGATGTGCTCTGAGAGGAGCCACAGGCTCAATCAGGGCTCCTATCACTAGGAGGGTAGGAGGAAGAACATTTCTCTGTTTGCCCTGCTACCAGCCAGACATGTTACCCTGTTTTGCATGCATCTCCCTTTGTTTGTGTATTAATCCAGATACACCACTTGGTGATGTGAAAGGGGAAACTCATCTGACATAAAGTCCTTTTTTTGGTGGAATTTACAGGCTCTCTTTCCCTAATTCTGGTTACCTCATGTCCAATGTCTAAATGTCCCTAGTCTCCAGTCCTTGCCGATTTTGTCACCCAAACAACTTGGATTACATAACCATTTGAAATAAGATTTTTTGATACTTAGTACTTTTTATTGTTGCAAAAATTGTTAATAAAGCGATTTGTTTTCCTCTTTTCCAATAAGAAATCAAATCTGCAATTAAGCATATCATTTATCAATCACCCAACCTGATTCCATTAGAGCTGACTGCTATGTTACCGTGGCGATGTACACCAAATAAAGGGACCTCAATGTACTTGCAATCGAAAAAGTATTTTTAATGTATTTATATTGATGCATCAAAGTTGAATATGTTTTGTAAAGCACTATTGCTTTGCAAACAATGAAAGTAATTGGTGTCAATTTATATATATATATTTTATAAGAATACCTTCTGAATAGTTCTGAAGATATACCCTCAAGATATTTGAGGATACTGAGTTGCAATAATTTATATATATATATATATATATATATA